>JABUQX010122125.1:17500-22500 GCA_015478945.1 Trachelipus rathkii | reverse complement strand
CATTCGAAATAGATGTTGTAGTTGTATGGAAGTAGTGTCGAGTAGAGGAATCATGAGTGAATTGACCTTTCAAGGGATTAAAAATAACGTTTTTTTTATCTGGCCCAGTTGTAAATATAAGAGAAGTCAGTTGTCTGTCGATGAAAATATAATTATTAAAAAATTTATTATTTTATACGATTTTTATATTATTATTCTATCGCCCTTATCATTCTTATTAATGTTGATGTTATTAAAATGTTATTATATCATTATAATTTAAGAAATATATAACTAATTATTTTTTAATCTAATTGTTGAATTATAATTTTAATTCAATGCGGTCATAAAAACTTTTAGTGGTTCTCATCAATCAAATGAAACGTATAAATTGTAATTTTATATCGAATAAATAAATAATTCGTGACAATACTACATACTGGTATTCAGTAAAGTAAATACGAATACATATGAGCATAATATATCTTTTATTATATACATATAAGGGAGTGGGCCTGAGTAATTATACATATATTTGGCCAATTTTTTTTGCTAGATGTTTACAATGTTCTTTACTTGCTTGCTTGGTTCCTTTTACCCCACTAAGGAGCATAGGGCCTGTGATATGATTTGCCATCTCTAGTTTATCATAACGTCAATTTCGGTAAACAAGTGATTGAAGCCCTGCTGGTGATAAGCTCACACAACAAAGACTTGGTCTTGCTACTAAATGAACTAAGGATTCGATCCTGTGATATAAAGAATGCGAGATCATCACGATATGTTCTTTAATTAAGCATTAATTTTTCAGCAATTATTACTCCAAGTAGTTTAGCATTTTGAGCCATAATAAGGCAATGATTCAATAATAATTATTGCCTTTTTATGACCCTCTTTGCACATTCAATTAAAGTTTATATGATTCTAACCATCTAATCATCCTATTTAAGGTAACTGCAGTAATAATAATAATAATAATAATAATAATAATAATAATAATAATAATAATAATAATAATAATAATAATAATAATAATAATAATAATAATAATAATAATAATAATAATAATAATAATAATAATGATAATAATAATAATAATAATGATAGTAATAATAATGATAGTAATAATAATAATAATAATAATAATAATAATAATAATAACAATAATAATAATAATAATAATAATAATAATAATAATAATAATAATAATAATAATAATAATAATAATAATACAGAGACATTAATAATAATTATATTAATAATAATGATAATTATTATAACATTACAACTAATGATAGTAATAATAATGATAACAACACGAATAATACACACACACACACACACACACACACACACAATAATAATAATAATAATAATAATAATAATAATAATAATAATAATAATAATAATAATAATAATAATAATAATAATATTAATAATATTAATAATATTAATAATAATATTAATAATAATAATAATAATAATAATAATAATAATTCAGGCCAGAGACAGCGCTTATCGGGGGTGGAAAAATTCTCGTTCTCCTATCACTCTCGCTAATTTTCATTCAGCTAGAAATCGTTGCAGGGATACTCTTCGACGAGCAAAGCGGGCTTTCATAAAACGAAAGTGCGCTAACCTCCTTGGTTCTCCTACTGATAAATCTTTCTGGCCTCTTGCCAAAAACATCTCTAACAACTTCTGTAAATCTACCTTTCCTCCTCTTATTCGATCTGATGGCTCTGTTGCTAACTCTCCAACTGAAAAGGCCAATCTCTTCGGCCTCCTATTTTCCTCTAACTCAACCCTGGACGATTCTGGCATTCCTCCTCCTCCACCTTCTCCTCTCAGGTGTCCTATGTCTTTGCCTGTGATTACATTTGATCGGGTGTGCATGGGCTCCTGAGATCTATGAACGTTAGGAAGGCGGGGCCCGATTGCATTCCTCCCGAGTTTTTGAGGGAGGTGCCCGAGCTGCCCCTCCTCGTTCAGTTCGGGTGCTATGTCTGAGCACTAGCGGCTTCCTCGGCGTCCGAAGCACTCGCACATGTCCAATCTATTCCAAAAAAGGAAGCCGCTCCCTGATCCTTCTAACTATCGCCGCCCTATAGCTCTCACCTGTATTCCATCTAAGATCTTTTGAAACCCTTCTCAACTTTCACTTCTTAGACCATCTGGAATCTCATTCTTTCTTCCGATCGCCAGTACGGCTTTCTGGCGTTCGAGGTCTACTGGTGTGATATATTTTCCTATTTAACCGATTTATGAGTTTTCCGCCCTTAGGAACTACGGGAGACTTGCGTGGTGGCGCTTGTGGACATATCCAAAGCATTTGACCGGTATGGCACGCGTCACTGCTCAAGCTCCCCTCCTTTGGGTTTCCTCCTTCTCTTTGCTTACTTATGTCTAGTTTTCTTTCAAATCGCTCAATATCGGCTGTTGTTGATGGGGCGACGTCTTCCTTTTCTGTCAATAGTGGTGTTCCTCAGGGTTCTGTCTTATCTCCTACTTTATTCCTACTTTTCATTAATGATCTTCTCACCTGCACATCTAACTCTATTCACTCATATGCCGATGACTCGACCCTTCATTCTTCAACTCATTTCAATTCTGCTCCCTTCTTTTACTTCTAGAATTGCCTCTTGCCTTAATCTTTCCGATTCTATTCTCGCTGATCTGGATAGAATTTCCGGGTGGGGTCATCTCAACCTTGTGAAATTCAATTCTTTAAAAACTCAACTTCTACAAATCTCCCTCTCTAAGACACCTTCTAACTTTCCTATCTCTTTCGACGGTTCTCTCGTCTCTCCTGTTGACAATATAAACATCCTTGGCCTTAACATAAACAAAAAAATGTCTTGGAAACCTCACATCACAACGGTTGCTAAGGCGGCCTCAAAGAAACTGGGAATTCTGTTTAGACTGCGAGACTTTTTTTCTTCTTCTCAGTTACTCCAGTTATACAAGTGCCTCATCCGCCCTTGTATGGAGTACTGCTCTCATATCTGGGGGGGCTCAGGTTTCACCCGGCTTCTGGATAGGGTCGAGTCAAAGGCAAAAAGACTTATAAACTGTCCGTTTCTTTCTAGTTCACTTGACCTCTATCTTTGCGCGATGTTGGTGCTTTTATCTCTTTTTCCATAGGTACCGTAGCGGCAAGTGCTCGAGGGAGCTTCACTCGCGTGCCACCTCCTTTAAGACGCCCTCGTAGCACAAGGGGTGCGTATCGGCACATGAGTTTTGTGTTGATATTAGCAACTCCAGACTAGTTCGCTGTGGTGCCTCCTTCTTTCCTGCCACCTCTGTTCTGTGGAATTCTCTTCCATCTTCTGTGTTTCCTACTCAATTTAATCTCCCTCACTTTAAAGCCCGCGTCTGTGCTCATCTGCGTGATTTGCGTTAGTTGATAGTTTTGTTGATTTTAACACCCCCTCCTTGAATAGGGCTTTGCCCGTGAGCGGTGGTGATGTCTGTAAAAAAAAAAAAAAAAAAAATAATAATAATAATAATAATAATAATACTATCATAATAATAATAATAATAATAATAATAATAATAATAATAATAATAATAATAATAATAATAATAATAATAATAATTAATAATAATAATAATAATAATAATAATAATAATAATAATAATAATATAAATAATAATAATAATAATAATAATAATAATAATAATAATAATAATAATAATAATAATAATAATAATAATAATAATAATAATAATAATAATAATAATAATAATAATAATAATAATAATAATAATAATAATAATAATAATAATAATAATAATAATAATAATAATAATAATAAAGTTACGTGTGCCTTTTCTGAGAGTTCTTCACAATATGTAAGATATTTATTATGATATTTCGTAAATTTTTTATAAAATATGTAATATCAAAAGCAGTTCCTTAAATAAAAAATAAATTTATGTTTACAATATATTTACATGTGAAGAAGATATTACTTTGCATTGATAATATATTTTTAAACGTATTCATATATTATATGTTATTCCCTTGCTTTAAAAGTTGATATAGAAGCGTAAATAATTAAATAACAATTGCCGTATGAAATTTTAATGAAAGGAAAAATCACTGAAATTTTGTACTTTTAACGTAGCTTGTGTATATATTTTTTCCACATTATTATTAATCAAGGTTGCAAATTTTATGTATGTAAAAGGAAGAAATATTTTGCGCTTTTGTAGCACCACAACTGATAGGATTATATTTATATTTACTGAAAAAGTCTTCAAAATTGAAAGAAGATAATTTTAGCGAAACAGAAAATAAATATCAGAAAACAAGTAATCGTAATATGGACTGTGCGGTGCGGTGCAGAGTAAGCATTCGTTTAATATACTAATACTGGTGTAATTTTGACATTATTAAAAATTTAGTCAAAACATAAAATGTTTTTATGAAAAAGGCATATTTTTAATAAAAAAAAAAAATGTTTAAAAATAAAATAAAAATAAAACATAGATGTAAACTAAAAGTTTTTAAAAAAATAAGAAAAAAAAAACTTTAAACAAAATAAAAATACAACCTTAGCATAATATTTCATCAAACATGAAATATATTAGTTTCCGTTTTCGTAAATAACATGAGGATTGAGACTGATATATTGATCATCTATGTAATTATTACATGAATTTATTTCATTTTAAAAATGATTCTTCTTTTCGGGGTTCGGTATCCCAACTCATGTTTGTTCAATATTCCAGGTTTTTCTTAGGAAATCATCCTTCAGCTTTTAGTAAATATGGAATGATGTAATATATAAATTAGATAGATCCAAGACAGTTTTTCTTCAGGGTATAACTCCCAAGGTGTGTTCAGACACCCTCCAGCCTTATGAAACTAACAAATTCAGGCTCTCCGGGGCCCTAACATCCAAAAATCACCAGTATTGAAATTAGACGAATGTATGATTACTCTGCACCGCAACGCACCGCACAACCCATATTACGATTACTTCTCCGGATCAGTTCTCCATCTCTACCTTCTT
>JABUQX010122125.1:0-12500 GCA_015478945.1 Trachelipus rathkii | reverse complement strand
TTCTATAATAATAACTCGTGCTAAGCACGAGTAGCACGAGTGTAGGAGTCGCCTTTGATATATATATATATATATATATATATATATATATATATATATATATATATATATATATATATATATATATATATATATATATATATATATATATATATATATATATATATTAGAGGTGTAGCGGATGGTGATTTTTCACTATCCGCGGATGCGGATGCGGATAGTAAAAATCACTATCCGCGGATTGCGGATGCGGATAGCGGATAGTTAAGTTTTTAGAGTCTTAGCCACAAATACTTCATATATATATATATATATATATATATATATATATATATATATGAAATATATACCATATATATATATATATATCTATATATATATACATACTATTTATATATATATATATATATATATATATATATATATATATATATACCTGTGTTACCAGATTGCGGGACGTGGACCCAACTCTTTTGCACCCCACCAATCTCTTTCCCCAGCCTCCACCCATTTGGAAAAAGGTTATATATATAATAATACTTGAAATTAATAATTCTCAAATTATGCTTCAAAAACTAAAGCTTCTGAGCCCTTTCAAGGGAGAGTTTGCTTCTCTTTTCTTTGTAAATGAGATCTGCACCACTGAAAAGACGCTCACTAGCCACACTTGTTGAAGGATACTTTTACAATTATCACGCCATCAAACCAATGGATCTTTATCCGATTCCAAGAGTTTTCGCTTTTGATAATAATTTCTTCGATCAATGACAGTGTCATTTGACACCTCTGAACAAGCCAAAAGAACATTCATGGATTCAGAAATGGTTTCCCTAACAGATGGTAATTGTGTGTCTGCTTCTGTAATCTTTTCCTTTTCGTTGGCTGATGAAATTTCTGCCTTTAGAAGTATTTCATTACATAGGAATACTAATTAAATTTTAACCCTCTGTGAAACACGTGGTTCAACAAATTTGGTTTTGTGTCTAGGATCTAGAAAAGTTGATATTGCACATGTGTAATCGTTTTGCAGAATTTGAAATCTATTATCTATCTCCAGCATCATCGTTGAAAGTCCCTTACTTTTAATAGCAGTATTTACCACAGCTTTCATCGTTGCAACTAGAGGAATCCCGTCTGACAAACAAGAATTTTCTAAGCTAATAGTCTTAGTTACCTCTTCAAACGGTTTAAGAAGAGTAATACAATTACCTAAAATCACATTATCATCACCTGTCAGGCCTTTCACCTTTATGTTTGTTCGAAGCGTAAGGGAAAAAAGCTTCATTTATTTCTCCCATCCTCTCAAGCATGTATAAACTAATATTCCAACGAGTCTGAACATCTTGCGTTACAGAAATTGAGGAACATTTAGTCTCATAATTCATAAATGAATACTATCCGCTATCCGCAAAAAATTCATGCGGATGCGAATGTGGATGCGGATAGAGAAAAATGATGCGGATATCCGATACAACTACCTCTATAATATATATATATATATATATATATATATATATATATATATATATATATATATATATATATATATATATATATATATATATATATATATATATATATATATATATATATATATATATATAAATATATATATATATGTATATATATATATATATATATAGATGGTCAGCCTCTAGAAGAGCCACAATCCATATCTCAAAAACTACAATAGCTACCGGGAAAAAGAATACATTATTGGAATTCTGGTAAAATTTGATAGTTAAATAAATGTAAAAAAAAAAAAAAAAGACAACGCTACAGGTAAAAGGAATACATTTTTGGAATCCTGGTAAAATTTTTACTTCACGAAAATGTTAAAAAAATTATTGTTAATAATTATATAATATGAGGAGAGTTTCATTTAGAGACGTTTTATACGGTACTGCTAAAATAAATGGGCTTTTAGTATAATTTTTTTTTAACTAAAGAATACCCCAAGGGTATACCGCACCGATGGCAGCAGTCGGGGTTTCGGCCTTCCGGGAACTACAGTAGGACTATTTCCGCCGGGAGGGCCCCGGAACCACCGCTCTTGGTAGCTTATGTCGCGGTTCTCAGCGTTCGCCTACTAAAATGCGGAAAATGAACCCCCTGTGTTCCCGTCGGCTCGAGCCCCTACATTGCCGTAATACCTTTTTACAAATAATATGGCAAATATACTTCTGTCCCCGCCGGCTCGAGTTTCCTAAAAAAAAAAAAAATTAGCAAATTTTTTTTTTTATTTTTTTTTTTTTACCTTTCCTAACTAAAATTTTACAAGGATTCCAAAAATTGTATTCCTTTTCCCTGTAGATATTGTAGTTTTTTAGAATTTTTTTCTTTGTTATTTTTTTTTATTTTATTATTTTTTTTTTACATTTTCCTAACTAACATTTTACCAGGATTCTATATTTGTATTTTTTTTAACTGTAGTTATTGTAGTTTTTGAGATATGGATTGTGGCTCTTCTGGCCAATGGCCATATATATATATATATATATATATATAAGATATATATAGAGCATATATATATATATATATATATATATATATATAGATATATATATATATATATATATATATATATATATATATATATATATATATATATATATATATATATATATATATATATATATATATATATATATATATATATATATATATAAAGAGTTATAGTAGCAAATATATATATATATATATATATATATATATATATATATATATATATATATATATATATATATATATATATATATATATATATATATATTTAGACATATCTAGAGAAAGAATATATATATATATATATATATATATATATATATATAGCTAGCTAGTTTGACCGACACAGTAATTTTTAGTGTAATTTAATATTTGTTTTTTTATTTTATATTATATATAAATAATAATATTCCGATAAAAGTAATTATGTATTACCTTTCCCTTTAAGAGTTCCCAATGTTATTGTTATAAAGGAGTTTAAATATATATATTCTTAGTTTATATATGATTTAAATAGAATTTTAAATGATTTTAAATTAAAATATTTTTGATACCTTATTAATCTTAGAGCCTTTTGTAGATTTCAGTGAACCTTGCTGAAAGTGGCAGAAATATGTTGCAATTAAGTAAAATCGTAATGAAATACATTGGAGACTCAGAGAGAGAGAGAGAGAGAGAGAGAGAGAGAGAGAGAGAGAGAGAGAGAGAGAGAGAGAGAGAGAGAGAGAGAGAGAGAGAGAGAGAGAGAGAGAGTTTCCCAAAAACTTTACAATCACTCAAAAATTTGTTAAAATTCGACCTTCCAAATAACTTTGTCAGAAATGTTTTCAATTTGAAAAGTTAATAAAATAAAATCCATCGAAATCCACGATTCAAATGCATGGCACACGACATGACACGTACCTCCGGCTCGTGAGGGGGGATAAAATAATTAAATATTGCTCCGACACCATGATAAACCTATAAAAAAGTTTAGTAAGGAAACATTTGGTAGTAAGAGCAGTTTTAGATGCTGTTAATATGAAATTGGAAAACTTCTAAACTTTTTTCAGGTTCATTTCCAGAATTTTTTTTAACGTTTTTCTTTCATTTCAGCTCATTTTGAACATTTCCTGTAAGTTTCATGAAAATTGAAAAGTAAGTTTCATTGAAATCGGTGAAAGGCTTTTGGATTAAAAATGGCCATTAAAAAAAAAGAAAAGAAAAAAATGATTGTGTAGCTGGAAAAAGTTCAAATAATTTTATTTTTTATTTATTTATTTATTTATTTATTTATTTATTTATTTATTTATTTATTTATTTTATTTATTCATTCGTTTATTTATTTATTTATTTTGACTTTTCCTGCTAGATTCACCAATTGGTATTATCATGTTTGCGATTTATAATTAATTTTGAGAGTGTGAGTGTTGAGGAACACCTGAGATTCTGCAAGAATCTCCTCAATCGTGTTAAAACGACGCCCCTTCATCGGTAATTTCATTTTTGGGAATCAGGAAAAGTCACTGAAGGCAAACCCAGACGAATAGTGGTGTGTGTGTCTGTGTGTAGAATTACTGTAATGCTTTTGAAAATCAGAAACTGTCGAGTAACGAGTAATGTGTGAGTGGGCAATTTGTCATGGTGGATAAATCAATTGTTGTTTTTCCACTTGTCCGCTAGTTTGAGTCAGATATCAAATATCCTCCCTCAGTCGTTTCAAAACCTCACGGTGAAGCTTGCCATTGACGTTTTGACCAGGAGGTAAGAACTCTTGCGGACAATCTCGTGAATGTCGAAAAAAAAACGATCAACATGGACTTGACCATTGCGGAGAACTTGATGCACATTTTTTTTTTGCTAGCTGTAAATTTGCGACTTCTACTCAGTTTAGTTTCTGGATCATAACCGTAAACCCATTATTCATCACCAGTTATGACACTGGAGTTGAAGTTGGGGTTATCTCTCACTTGTTGTCCAGGCTCCGTACACCATTCTTGGTACAAATTTCGCTGTGATGCGGCTCATGTCGAAAACTTCCGATCAAATGCATTGATCAGTCCCGTTTGACTGTCCCGCTATCTCACAAACATTGTTGATAGTTCGTCTACGATCTACAAGGATAGCCTCGCGAACTCTTGATATGGTTTCATGCTTTGTCTTTGTTAATGGTCGTCCGGAAAGTTCTTGGTCATCGACAACTGTTCGTCCGTCCTTGACCAATAAATACATTTGGCTTTTGCTCATATCATTTTTTCCAAAGACTTGCTGTGGCATGCGATGGGCATCTGTAGCAGTTTTTTTAAGCTTTGAAAAAAATTAATCATATTCTCTGCTTGTTAAAATCCATCATATTGGTTAAAAAATAAAAAAATAAATGAATAAAAGCCAAATGAATGAAACCAACCCTTAAAAAAATCGCACTATTAAAAAAAAAAAAAAAAAGAAAGAAAAAAAAAGAGCCTACTGCATTCAAATTCCCCGAACCTTTGAGTAGCACCTCTTACATACCGAATAAATAACTGACTTACTGGCAATACTATAGACTGGTGTGCAATGCAGCAAATATATCACAATATGGCACAATATTTCTTTTTTAATACATATAAGGGAATGGTTTTGACTAACGTCACTAGTATATACATACATTTCACCAATTTATTTACTAAATGTTTAATATGTTGTTGTTTAAATATTAATTTCTCGTCAATTATTTATTCATCAGATTATTTTAGTCTTTGGGACTCATTGTAAGTACACTCCGTTTAAATTATTATCGAAATTCTCTCCTACAGTTTTACTGCAATTGATATATGATATTTTCTGTAAATTCCGTGAAAGTTTGGTCTATCCATGTCATCATCCTATTTAAGAGGTCCACGGCTTTTCCCCTGTTCTTCCCCAGTTCCTAAGTTTTAAATTAATATAACATTATAATAAGCGTAATCAATAAGTTGATAAATATAATATACTAAGTGGAAGATAAGGAAGACTTGCCTCATCTGAAGTCGAACAAGTGCATGTTGCGACTGAGAAACAACGTACTTGACACTTTACTGTTGAGGCATCCTCAAACTCAAATTGCTTAATTCAAGAACAACTTTTAAGCGAACGAGATCCCTTTGAGGCAATATCACCAGGCTTTAATAATAATAATAATAATAATAATAATAATAATAATAATAATAATAATAATAATAATAATAATAAATAATAATAATAATAATAATAATAATAATAATAATAATAATAATAATAATAATAATAATAATAATAATAATAATAATAATAATAATAATAATAATAATAATAATAATAATAATAATAATAATAATAATAATAATAATAATAAAAAGACATTTTCAAAAAAATATAAAAGGTTCAATTTTTAGTTATATTGATAAAGAAAATAAAATTACTCACGCATTAACTTGGAAGACAGAATATGTAATCTATTATGATTTTTATTATCATTGTTTTACACACGCCATTTCGTATAATCTTTCATTTTCATAAAATATGTAATATCAAAAGCAGTTAGTTTACCATATATTTACACCTGAAGAACATATTACTTTTCATTGCTAATATATTTTTAAACGTATTCATATAATAATTGGTTATTCCTTTACTGGAAAGCTGATATTGAAGCTTAAATATTCAAATAATAACTCCCACATTAAATTTTAATGGGAGGAAAAAATCACTGCAATTTCTATTCTTTTAACGCATATTGTATTTATTTTATTTTTTATCTTTATTATTAAATATGTATGCAAAAGGAAGCGTTATTTTGCGTATTTTAGCACCACAACTGATATGATTATATAAACTGAAAAGTGCTTCAGAATTGAAAGGATTTAATTTTAGCGAAGCATAAATAAATGCATGATATAATTATTTACAAAACAATTAAATTATTAATATATTAGTTTTATTATTTAAAAGGAAGTTGTTTGTGTATTTTAGGTTCCACCAGTAATATATTAAAAGAATTTAGTTGTACGAAATGGCTTCATGGGTAAGTGTATATTGTGATTTGTATTTAATTCAGTTACATGAGTAATATATATATATATATATATATATATATATATATATATATATATATAAAGAGAAAGAGGAAAGAGAGTGGAGAGAGGGGGAGAGTATGGGATGGAAATATGGAATAATAACAATGTAAAAAAAACTATAAGAGTAGATACCAAAATAACCCCGAGATGATTGTATTAGATGACCTTCCAATTTCACACGTATAAGATGTTGATGCCATATAGGATAGCTAACTTAAAGACACTAATATTTATGTTCAAGATAGAATAAGAAAAAATGGGTTTAATAATATTCATATTCGTATTCCTTCTTGTATATAAAAAAATTGTATTCAGGCCTCATGAATATAAAAAAAAATTCATATTCGTTCTACTCTTTTTAATATATATATAATATATATATATATATATATATATATATATATATATATATATATATATATATATATATATATATAGTATATATATATATATATATATATATATATATATATATATATATATATATATATATATATATATATATTAGTGATGGACCGGATATCAAAATTTGACTGTTTGCGGATGCGGATGCGGATGCGGATCTTAAAGATGATGAGGATGCGGATGCGGATGCGGATCTTAAAGTAGATGAGGATGCGGATGCGGATGTTTACTCTTTGAAGTTTGAATTAAAAACACACACACACATTACACACACACACACACACACACACACACACACACACACACACACATTATTTATAGACACATATCACTTTACACACATTATTATTATTATTATTATTACACACATACATATTATTATTATTATAACATACATACATACAGAGAGAGAGAGAGAGAGAGAGAGAGAGCGAGAGAGAGAGAGAGAGAGAGAGAGAGAGAGAGAGAGAGAGAGAGAGAGAGAGAGAGAGAGAGGAGAGAGAGAGTAGAGAGAGAGAGAGAGAGAGAGAGAGAGAGAGAGAGAGAGTGAGAGAGTAGAGAGAGAGAGAGAGAGAGAGAGAGAGAGAGAGAGAGAGAGAGAGAGGAGATTTAGAGTGGATGGAAGGTGGTCCATTCCAGCTTCTCACGAACCTTTCACTGTTCTCCACCTCACTTCTCTGTCTCTCACTCCACCTCTGCACTTCTCCCTATTCTCTGTCTCACTCCACCCTGCTCCAAGGCCCACTGGCCCACGGCGGGATTTCACCTACACCTCTCGCTCGTCTCTGTTTCACCTCCTGTTCTTTCTTTGTCTTTCTTCAATCACTGTCCTCAATTATTATCTGACCCTAGTTGTCTAATTTACTTCTCTCGAAACAGGTTTCCATGTTCCTCTGCTGTCTCTATAATAGTATTGGTGTTTGGCTGACTTTGCCTTCACCTCTTTGTCTGTTATTTATCTTTTCAAGCATGGTATACTCGCTCTTGCAGTCCTGCCATACTGCTCAATCCTACTCTTAATTTCCTTTGCACACCCCCATTCTCTCTTCCGCGCTTCCAGATATTTATATCTATCCCCATTTTAATCTCTACCGTCTACCTCCACTATCAACTCCTCCTCCTGCTTACTACCATTATTTCTGTTTTCCCACATTCATATTCAATCTGTTTCTCTGAACTTATCTGCGAAACACAGCACCATTTGTTTTAACCTTCCCTACCATCTCCATCTAACACGCTAAATCATCTGTATATACCTATGCGTGATGTCTCCCTGTCAATTCTTAAACTTTTATTAATCTCTTATGACTGTGGGTCTAAATACTGCCATAAACAGTATCGGCGAAAGCACACTACCCTGCCTTACTCCAGTTTTACCTCAAACCATTCCTCGTTTTATATCCTGTTCTTACCTTACTGCAGGTATTCACGTATGTACTTCCTACTGCCTTTATCAGTCTGCCTCCCACTTCATCCCTCTCCCGAACTCTCCACAGCTTCTCTGGTACAGAATCAAATGCTTTCTTTCAAGTCTATGAAGGCGATATGCCTTCCTATTGTATTCCCATGTCTCTTCCTGCTGTATCATTCTTAAATGCAAACATGAAATCTGTGCACTTCTGTACTCAATCTTCTGTACTCCATACTGTTTCAATCTAATCTTGAGCCGATGACGGATTTATGAGGACCATGGATCTATGATTCTCGAGACACTTATAGGTCTCTATCGAGAATAAACTATTGACCATCCCTTTAACCTTCCATTCGACGCACCTAACACCTGTTCAGAATCTTAATCATTAGCCCCTCTCCTCAGTAACTCAATATTTATCCCATCCTCACCAGCAGTTTTTCCGCTCTTCTGCCTCCTCAAATTCCTCCTCCGTTAGTACCTCCTCCTCTTCTCCCTCTTCTTCTTACTTCTCCTCCTCCTTCTTCCCCCCTTCCTCTTCCGACAGCACTTCCACATTCAACAACTCCATCAAAGTACTCTCTATCCACCTTTTGTTTTTCCTCCAGGCTTACCAATGTTTATCCATTTTTGTCTTTGATATTACATACTCTACTATTCGCTCCTCTATACGTTTTGACAATCTAAAAATCTTCTTCTTGCTTTCCTTCATATCATCCATCAGTTCCTTTGCTAGCTTCTAAGCCACCTCCTCCTTTGCCCTCCTCTTCACTCTCTCCGCTTCATTTCTTTGCTTCCACGTACACGGCTCCTCAAATTATAAATATATATATATATATATATATATATATATATATATATATATATATATATATATATATATATATATATATATATATAAAAAATATAATATATACATATACACACACCTAGTAGGTGGTATATATATATATATATATATATAGTTAATATATACTGTATATATATATATATATATATATATATATATATATATATATATATATAGAGAAAGAGAGTATGTGTAGATAGATATATATATATATATATATATATATATATATATATATATATATATATATATATATATACAGAAATCGAAATTCAAAATTACAATTATTCCCATAAACTCCCATGATAAAGATGACAAATAATATTTATTTTATATGCATTTAATCAAATGTAGAAAACATCCTCAACATCCTCATTTTTCAAAAGAGGATGCGGATGCGGATGTGCTGTGCATTAAGGAGGGGATGTGGATGGATGTCAATTTAGGTGGATGTGGATGTGGATGTCCATCACTAATATATATATGTATATATATATATATATATATAGGAGAAAGAGAGATATATATATATATATATATATATATATATATATATATATATATATATATATATATATATATATATATATATATATTGACAAATAAATTATCATATTCAGAAACCTTACAATATATTAATAATCACAATTAAAAAGTTATTTAAATATTAAAACTATGCAGTAATGTTGTACTGAAATACATTTATTATTTTGAAAAAAATAAAATAAAATTAATTCTTTTGTAAAGAAGATATTCTTCCGCCTGACTCAACTCGAATCTTGCCTGTTTTTGCCAGGTTGGAGTCGGAGTCGGAGTTGGAGTTTTAGTCGGAGTCAGAGTTGGAGTCGGAGTCGGGAGTGGTAACTTTACTTTACAGGCAGAAGGTCGGAAGCTGGGAGCTGTAACTCGATTAGACAAAGTGTCGGAGTCGGAGTCGGAATCGAATTACCACAGAGAGTCTGGAATCGAAGTCGAAAGTTGAGAAAAACATTCAACTTCCGACTCCAAATCAAAAATAATTTCAATTATTATTATATTAATTTAATTAATTATATTAAAATTTTAATCAAATTAAACTAAATTAAAATAGAGTAATTGTTCTCAAATTTTGTCACCGAACCTATAGCAATATTTTATGAAGAACTTAACCATCCTAATTTTAGAATGACACAACACGAAACACAAATTTTTGCAGAAAGAGACAATTAAGTGAAACATAAATTAGTGTAGAGAGAACTTATTCATATCAAAAATAAATGAAACATTGAAAATAGGGTGATTTAAAAAAAAAAAAAAAAAATAACAATAAAATAATAAAATGATCACCTAGTTTGAGGAATGTTGCTGCTTTTTAGACTCTAGAATCCACTTAAAATTTGGTTTAATATCACTGGTCAACAAAAGAATAATTTTTTTTGCCAAATTGTCAAATCTTATCAAAAAGGAGAACGAGCGTAAAAAATAGACTATCTCTGACTTTTAAGAAACATATGCACTACCTATCCTTTACATACATATTACATAGCATAGCAGATATATATATATATATATATATATATATATCTCTTAATTTTAATATATATATAAAAACATATATATATATATATTATATATATATATATATATATATATATATATATATATATATATATATATATATATATATATATATATATATATATATATTTATAATACTACCTAAATTCTTGAGCGTTTCTGGCAATTTTTTAATTGTCGTTTGCATAGTCCGCTTTAGAGACATCTCTTGTCGTATTTCAATAATAGTCAGCATGCTTAGAGGCATCCACTTTCCTTGATACCTTCTTTCCATTGCTGAAATGTATTGGTGGAAGCGCTCTCTGTCAATCATTCAACACACCACAAATGTTTGGGAAGAAGTCAAGATGAGAGTGAAGAAACTCTGTTTTAGGTGGAAATAATACAACCTAATTCTTTGTTTGATGTCAGAAGTTCATTAACAGCTGCATCGTAGTTTTCAACTTTTCAATTCCCCAAGAAGTTGTCAACAACAGATTTGAAGATTTCCCAAGCTAATTTCTTATTCCCATGAATAATCCTACTAAAGGCATTGTCTTTAAACATTTGATGAATCTGCGGACAAACAAAGATACTCTCTGAATTTAGCTTTAGCAAAACTCAGAAGTGTGAATTTTCTACTTAATTAAATACGTGCAAACTTGAAAGCTTCTCATTCCCGATTGGTTGCCTCACCAAATTCTTCATTACCCAAGTTTAATATATATATATATATATATATATATATATATATATATATATATATATATATATATATATATATATATATATATATATATATATATATATATATATATATATATATATATATATATATATATATATATGGCAATATTATTTTATTATTAGCAATTAAAGGAGTGTACTGGATATTATTTTCCCAAGCTTCATCAGTTTCCTTTCAGGCCAATGTTTTCTTTTGTGGTATGAGGACCTATCCCGATTATCCAACTCACAGATAAAGCAGTAGTACTTGGCATACCCTAAGTGCATTCCGAGTAAGATGGCAATAACCTTCAGATCTCCACATATCTGCCATTGATGGTCTTCAAATTTAATGTCTTCAACAACAGTTTCATATTTTTAAAGCTATCTTTCATATATACTGCGTGATCTACAGCAACAGACGTCAATGAATTTCCATTGTGAAGTAAAACTGCTTTCAGACTTAACTTAAACTAGTCTATGAAAAGTTTCCAGTCTTCTGGATTATGCTTCATTCTCAAAAATGTCATCACACCATTTTCGAAGTTTCACTTAACTCTTCTTTGATTGGAATTATATCAGGATCGTTGTCACTATCTCCTTCCGCCTGCTTTATTGGCGCTGCCTATATATATATATATATATATAGTATATATATATATATATATATATATATATATATATATATATATATATATATATATATATATATATATATATATATATATATATATATATAGGTCGGCCTTTGATTTGGCTTTCTGATCTCCGATTTTCCAACTGGTAGATTTTAGTGGGTCTGCATTTTGCACACCGGAGGATACATAAAATATAACCAACTAACATCTTAATTTACTAATTTATATATATATATATATATATATAGGTTATATATATATATATATATATATATATATATAAGGAGTGGCGCACGAAAACGCGCGAAAGCGTTTCACGATAAATGCGGAAAACGGTTATTAAACACCCAAATCTGTGTCCGAACGAAGTACAATGA
>JABUQX010122124.1:0-57318 GCA_015478945.1 Trachelipus rathkii | reverse complement strand
GCGCCGTGGTGGCTAGGTCGCACGGGCTCCGGAGTTGGCCGAAACTCTCTGCACGCACCTCTCTTCAAAAAACGCAGGAGTCCTCGTATTAGGATTCGGTCTTCACAATGCGCCCGGCGGACGAAAGGGTCCATTATCCGCTCGGAAAAAGCAGCGGCGCTTGATGAAGGCGAAACGCGAACGCATTGCGTGATGGATGGGCGCAGTGAGTGATTTCTGTGTGGGAAAAACGTCTCCACCGGTACCTGGGGTACGGTATCGCCATCTTTCAGTACCGCTGCCACTCTTTCGCGTTCGCACCACGCGCGGATCCGTACACTCGATTTAGTGACAATCGTATCGTTAAACGGGTCGGGAAGAGAGTCGTAGATGAGCAGTCCGCGGGGGCCGTAATCTACGAGGGAGATGGCCTTAAACACTGTTACATGCAAGGTCAACTCGATGATTTGGGGACTCAAGGCGTCAACAGGGTATTAGCCACATATGTACTCCAGCAAGCGAAGGCAAGTTAAGCCGTATCAAAACATGTTCGCACGCGACAACACACCATTAAAATTGAGTAAACTTAAAATGTCCGGTAAACTATACCATGGCGACGCGTATCATACCACCAACATAGCAACACTCAGTTGTCGGCCTTCTAATCGTGCGCCCACAGTAACTTTGAAACGAAGCGTCAGACCAACAGCAAATCTCTAAGTTAAAAATAATGGTTCTTAACTGTTTGCTCTATCGTGACACTCCCGAGGAAATCTTGTCGAGCAGATGGCTTAAAAAATATCAACTCTGCAGAACAGATGTCACTCATATGATAGTAATAATAGTAGGGATCAATACTAATTACTAGCCCTAGCGTAGTACATATATACTATACTAGGTAAACTATTATAGAAGCATAGAATATGTAAGACTATACTATAATATATACATATATAATAAGTATATTTAAATCATATATAGAGATATAGCGGGTGACTCATAGCGATAACTAAACTTATAACAGCGATTAGTCTCCGTCTAATTATTCAAGTAATATGGTTTAAAATAAACCATATATCTGTAGCTAGGGACCTGACGTCCACTATAAAGAATACTACAGCTCCCTCAAATCCTATACAGATCTTATCAAGTAGATAAGTAGAATTGGTGTCGGTTCCCAATATGTGAAATAGAACTTCATACAGGAAAGGATAAGGCGATTATACAGAATCAAGGTTAATCCTACAGATAAGTGATATAGTTAATATCATACAGATACCTACCCACCACTTATCATTTATTAGAGAAATTCGAATATCAAGAGAAAATCACTAATATTCAATTAAAATGAAGAGATATACTTAAGAAAAAGATTAGAGATGGGGGCTGGCAGGAATGGTGTTAAGAAATAGATGGAGAAATGGAGGTGAGTGGAGGGATGCCTAGCCCTATTATATACGGACTGATATTGTATCTTGTGTGGTAGACATCTGAAGCGACGCGTCTCGCAGGAGAGCGATTGGTAGGAGAAGATTAAGGACAGATGTAAATGATAAAAGTGGCGTTTGAGAAAAGTAAAGATAGAATATATAAAGATAAAGGTTTATGGTTGATAGTGAGGACAGTCCGCTCGGCTCGTCGAAGGTTATAGTTTTAGAGTGTGGCAGTTGAGACTGGAAACAACGTTCTTAGGACTTTAGAATATTATAGATAGGATAGTTTGTGTGCGATGACAAACGCGGCGAGGATGATGCAGAGCTGTGTGTATTGACAGAAAGTTGTGAAATAGGCAGGACAGGTGTGGCCTGGATGCGAATTAAATACGTTGGTGGAACGGTAACAGACTGACTTAATTGGTGCGCTATGGCTCACTTACATGAGGGTATGTTGTTACTAGGGAATGCACCGGAAATCTCCACGGCTCGCGGCTCTCGGCTTGGCCGGAGCGTTTTTCATATACCCTTTCATCAGAACCCCAACACGAGCCCTTATTAACTCACAGACCTCTCCGGCCTCCGGCCGGAGACTCCGGCCTCCACCCGGCTTTCTCCGCCCGGAGACCTATATTTTTACTAAAAGGTCCACAGTCAAACCAAAAATTACACAATAAGAAACTTCTTCCATACTCAGATAACGTTAAATAGATTCACCATCTTTAATTCTGAAATAATTTAATTCTAGAAAGAACTGAATGATTCAAACAAAAAATGTAAAAAAAACTTCATTGTAATATTTAATTTCTGAATTGTGTAGAATAATAATTACAACACTGCTACAAAGCACTAATTAACTAATATATATAACTATCTCAATAATAATATAGATAATATGAAATAGGTGCCCTAGTAGCATCGTTTGCGTAGTATGACTGAAAATGTACTATTTGAATAAACAATCAATTCTTCACAAGAGGTTATTGATATCAAACAAAAATGCACAATACCTTAACAATAAAATAAGCACATATTTTGTATAAATTGACTAGCCCTTTAACAATGGAATATCAGAAATGGTAACTATGAAAGTTGTCAAAGACACTCTTTAAACTACATGACCGCATATTTGTACCCAATAAAGACTCAAGAGAAATTAGGGTGAAACTTTAGACTTTTATGATCCTTAATACATTTCCTGAAAATTATTACTGCCAAAGCTTGCCACTAAAACACAATAAATTCTAAACAAAACCTAACTTAACTAACTTTACTCTGAACTTCGAAATTATTTTGAAAGCATTAGAAAATTTCTCTTCAGAAAATGAAACGGAATTCAAAAAGTAAGAAAGTTTTCCCAAATTTTGATCATACACTATCCTTAATAACATATATAATTATTAAAGAGGATTTTTTTTAACTAAACATTTGAAACTATATATATATATATAATATCATATATATCTATATAAAATTGAATTATTATCTATATATAATACTAATATCATATATATAAATATAAATATAATATAATATAATATATTCATATATATAATATATAGTATTAAATATCAATACAAAAGTACTATGATTAAATATGATAAAGCGTATATAACTATAACATATACTACGACTTTCAGAGATGGAAAAAGTGCATACGTATACGAAGCCGTAAATAACCCGAATACTTCCACAGTACATAGACAGAATCAAACAAATAATAGAAAATATATTTGAGAAATTATAATTATATTGGTTAATCACACAAAAGCCTCAGATAGAAAGGAAAGTTAAAAGCTTCATGACATTGACTTATCTGCGTAGGCCCAACCAATTCCTCCAATATTTAAAATCACAATGCCTCTTTACAATTCCATGATCTGAACGAAAACCAAAAGCTCGATTCAGCACATGGTTGGAGAAAATAGACAAACTCTCATTTTAACCCCTGTATAACCAACAATATTAACCACCCCTACCCTCTTGCTAACTCTATTCCTCAGTTAAAAGAATCAACACAACTTGAAGCGTGTGATGCATGCATAGAGACTCACTTCTAGCTATCTAGAGTAGACGAATCGACACAAATCAGCCGACTAAAAAGCACGACTTTGTCTCTCTCACACCTTATCCCACCCAATAGCAGACTAGCTGACATAGGACATCCAGGATTATTCAGTTCACATAAGTGGTAAACTGATGAAAAAAATAAATTATCACTCACCCACAAAAGAATAGTTCGATAAGTAATATATATCTATCTCTAAAAGTTAGTCTCTCTACTCTCACATCTGCTAATACATTTAAAATTTAACTATAATTCCATTCAATCCTTTAGATCACTTCCACATTAGGTTTGATTGTATACTGAAAATATTACATTAAACTCTATTTCGTAGCAAAACGATTTTTATTTACGCTTGTAAACATAGATCAATCAACAGCACTTCAGAAAAATTAAAGAGAAAAATGATTAAGACTTTCACATATATCATCACTCATGCTCCGGTCAATATACAATAATTCTCAGATTCTTCGAGTGAATCTGAATATGACGACGAATCATATCGTTGCATACACATATATTGTCAATACAGATCTGAACCTCTAATGCTAATATTTATTCTTTAGCTTTTATAATAAATTTAATTCATTTCTCAATATTGAAGACACATAATTTTAATATTTATTGCTATAAATACAATATCCAAAGGGGCTAACTTGTATTATAAGTGAACTTAGAACTGCTTGCAAGTTACAACTAAAGTATATCTATACGACATCTTTAATGAGTAAGCAAAAAACTACGTTCAGATAACAGAAATTTAAACGTATCATCTTTCATAGTTTTTACAAAACCGCTAATCCTTCCAAGTTTTTATGCTAACATATTTTGGCAAATGCAAATTAACTAGCAGGTAGAATTAACACCCAAAAGATATAAAATTAAAATTCATCATCATCAACTCGCTACTTTTATTAGTTAATTATTCAATGGTTGTAGCAATCTAATTAAATATTCTACTACTTATAGCTTCTAAAAGTGATTTAGCATATAAGATCAAATCTAGATTGTTTATTCACGAAATATTGATAAAGAATATATCGTAAACTGCAATTATATATATAATAGATAGACTATATATATCATAATATAATAATATATTATAATATAAATATACTATATAAACATAGCATATATATAATAATATATACAATATATTAATAATAAATATATAATAATATGAAAAAATATAATAATAATGAAATTATATATTAAAATATAAAAATATTAAAATAAATATATATATAATAATATTCTAATAATCAAAGATCCTACTATCACTACCTTATATATATACCCAGAAGGTCACAAGACACCTCTACCCAAACATAACAACCATGGAATTATCATTCTCCGGCGAGGATCCGGCCTCCGGCCGAATCTAACATTTTCATCTCACGGGCCTCCGGACTCCTCCGGCCTCCCGGCCAAAATTACTCTCCGGTGCATCACTAGAGTTGTTACCTGTGTTAATGTATATTGGTGAGACTGGTCTGGAAACAAGAGGTAATAAAGATCTAAAAGTTAACCGTGTTCAGAAATGGACCAATCTTAGGAGGCTGTGTTAGGTGTGAAAAGAACCGATAAAATGAGGAAACTGAACATAATGTAGAGAGTTAATGTGGTGTGAAGAAAGCGGGTAAATGAGAGAATATAAATGAAAAAGTATGGTCTGAGATGGTTTTGGTCAATGATTTAAAAGGATGAATGACACGCCGGTTGGTTAGAGCGGATGTAATAGTGGGAGAGTGGTGTTTGGGGAATTACCGACCGGCTAGGAGACTCGGAAGCCAAAAAGTGATTGAGTCCTGTTAAACGAATGTCTGAATTAGAGAGGTGTGAGTTTGGCAGACAGCGAAAATAAAGGTCATAATAGGAATGATGGAGGGCGTTTGTTTGGTGAGGGGGTTGGTTGTGGCCCGCCTGGGCCAGCGGGTGAAGCACACTTGACGATATGGCCATACAGTGAGGGTCCCGTGCGGTCCTGTGAACCTGCTAGGGACGTGGATTTTCTGACTGGCGACGAGTTCTCAACTAATAGGTAAAGAGGGGATGGCAAGGTGGGTTTCTTTTCGACTTCGGTGTCATAATTCTTATCTACTTCTTTCTTTCCTATGCAATGTAACACTTGGCCACCTTACCACGCAGTCTTGAGGGGAAGAAAGAAGGAATGGATAATAATAATTTAATTAATAAATCCTAACCGACAACACTAGCAATCTAATGCATAGTTTATTTAGGCATTAAGTTTTTCTCCTTAATATAATCTTAGAGAGTAAATCGCTCTTTCTAACAGAGACATCCGCACCGTAGATCCATAGGTTGACTAGAGTGTGAGGCCAAGGTGCAAGCCAAAGGGTCTCGCAGTAGGGTTCGGAGGTTCGACGTTGCAAACACACAATGTTTGGTACATACGGGGGGTTTCCCCGGGGGGGGGGGGGTGTTTGGGTCGTTCTCAATACCGTGTATCGACGCCCCCCTTGGCACGCAGATGGCTGCCTGCACACCGTTCCTGGCATGCTCCTCGATGAGTGGGCGATGTCCTGGGAGCAGGTGATTTGTCCCAATTCGGTCGTGCCAATTGCTGTCGCAGGCTCTGCGGCAGGGCTCCAATGGGGCGGGGGGGGGGTGTTGCATGCTAGATCGGATCCGACGTTTTCAGGATATCCCCCCAGCCAGAGAATGTTCTACTTGGTTGAGGTCCGTATATATGCTTGCCACTTTGCAACGCGGTATTTGACCGTCCTATGGTAGTCGTTACACAACATTGCGGGCTTTAGTGTGGTCTTGCATTAGGATGAATGAGTCTCGATGTGGGGGCATATGGCACGACATATGGGTTAGAGGATGGCTGTGATATACCTTACGGCGTACACGCTTGGCCTCCATCGAAGATGTGCAACTCGTGGCCCAGATAAAGAGAACCATAACGCGACCCACCATCCAAACGGCGGAGCTGTCAGCACATTGCAATTGCGCGAACTCTCGTCGGCTCGTCGATATACTCTCAGTTTCGTGCCTGTGAGGAGTACAGAACACTCGACTCGTCTGGTAAAGAGCACTTTCGCCCAATCGTCGACCGTCAAGTATGTGTTCTCGGGCCGTAACACTGTTTATCTTTTTTGGGGTGAACGATTTTTGCACTAAATATAATTTATTTTTAGTTGTAAAAAAATCATCTTGGGGGGGGGGGGGGATTTTTTTTTTCTTTCCCCGATTGAATGCTGTAGATAAAATATAATTATTGAGATGTGAAAAAAGCGTACTGAGAAATCCTAAGTTTAATGTCTGTTCTTATTTTAAGATTTTAATTTGTCGCTTTTTATTATACGAATGTTCTCCCTTTTTTGAAGTATTTGAGATTTTTTTCTTTTTCTTTTTGCAGCTCCTATACTCCCGGCATCGGTGATCGATGACATCAATGAATGTTGCGGCTAAGAGAGATGGTAAACTTAGGAAGAAGAGTCTCACCACGAATTGTTGGACTCGGACAGGTTTTTGTTAGGTACTCAATCGTTCTTCGTAAGAATGAAATGCCTATTTAGCGCGCTTCCCCCATTTAACACAAAGGATAAACGATGTGGTAATTTTATTATTATTATTTTGATTATCTATTATCTTCAATATTATTTTATTATTATTCATTATTAGAATTATTATTATTAATTATTATTAATTATTATTATTATTATTATTATTATTAATATTATTATTATTATTATTATTATTATTATTATTATTATTATTATTATTATTATTATTATTATTATTATTATTATTACTGTTTATTCATTATTGATAGTGTATAACGAAGGTGAAATTATGGTGGTAATAACCAAATTGGTCTGTTTGGTGCATGACAGAATTTTTTTTAGAAGAATATTACTAATGGGTGCATTTCATTAAAAATTTGGCATAAATCTCGTTTAAATGAGATTTCCTGAAAATTTTGATTTTTGTGAAATGCTAGAATGTAAACAAAAACATCAGCTGATATTTATAAACTAATGCAAAATGTCGTTTTAATTGTAAATCAATATTAAAAAACCATATGTGAAAATGTAGTGTAAAGCAAGTGACAAAAAGATACTTAAAATCACTGTGCTTCAACCATGATTAAAATTAGTTGGAACAGCTGAAAATAAGAGTAAATTTAGGAAGCAAATTTGTTAATATTTGCCTGACTTTAAGCTAATTATCAATAACCATTAAATAATGGAACATAAATTTTTGTGCAAATTATATTTAAGTGTGAAATTGTCTTACTAAAATCACCAAAAATCTTAAAATGGTTCCAACATTTGAAAAGAAGCCTCGTGGTGACTGCTTTAAGGTTTGAATCCTTGGTAAAATTTTTAAAAGCCTTTTTTTTTTTTTTTTATTATTCCTTTGAGAGAGGTTTCAAGAAATGTTAAAAAGACCATTATGAAAAATGCTGAAATAAAAAAAGATAGAAAAGAGGATGATTGATTCAGGTGAAAGAATAAAATTACAATTGAGGCAAAATATTGGTGACGAAATTAGTGAACAAATTATAAAGTTAGGAGGAGGAAATGAAACTCATATTTCGAGAGGAGGAGGAAATGAAAGTCTGATATTTCGAGAGAACCAAGAAGGACATTTTTAAAAGACGAGAATCATTTTTTAACTACTAGAGGAAGCGCACAAAAATCTCATTAATAAAGAAAGAAAGGAAAATTAATAAAATAAAATTAAGGGCTAGTCGGAGATGATACAGAAAATTCGGAGGAATAAGGGAGTGAATTAATTTATTTTTTTTATTTTTTTAAAATTTTTGTTGTTTTATCAATCGTCAACTATAAATTTTTATTTTTGTTTTAATTTTTTTAGTTTCGGACAATAATATGGAAGAACCATCCAAAGAAGTTGTATCTTTAATATCCCATGCTGTACAGGAGAGATTAAAAACTTTAGTGGAGAAATTAGGTGTAATAGCAGAACACAGACTAGACCTCATTAGGGTGAGTATTGCTAGAATTTGTAGGACCTAATATTGAATATTATAGTGCTAGATTTTACAAGATCTATTACTAATAGTCTAATACCGAATATTATGGTGCTAGATTTTGTAAGACTTAATTAATACTAATGCTGAATATTATAGTGCTAGATTTCGTAAGACTTAATTAATACTAATGCAGAATGTTATAGTGCTAGATTTTGTAAGACCTAATACTAATACTGAAAATTATAGTGCTAAATATTGTAATATCTAATTGTTTATACTGAGCTTTATTTATCTTTTAAATATAAAATGTGGATTTGTTTTAAATATATTTTGAAGTTTCAAATTATTTTTAACAACCGCAATTATTATTATTATTATTATTATTATTATTATTATTATTATTATTATTATTATTATTATTATTATTATTATTATTATTATTTGTACAAGTTTTGAATATTAATTTAATCCTATAGGCAGAACCTCGGTATGAAGTAATACAAGATGTAAAAGGTCAGCTTAGATTTTTAGAAGAATTAGATAAATTAGAAAAAAAAAGAAAAGACGAGCAAGAAAGGGAGATCTTACTGCGAGCAGCGAAATCTAGAAGTAAATCGGAAGACCCTGAACAAGCTAAATTAAAAGCTAAGGCGAAAGAGGTAAGAATTCATTGATTTTTTTTTAATATTGAGGAGTATGATAAAGTGGTAATAATATTGGTAGAACTATATTTTTTGATGTTACATTCTAAATAGTTTTAATTTGTTAGTAGTCCCCTAAGGCCTGTTTTTTATTTCGAGCGATTCCGAAAATAGTATATATGGTTAATGTCTGGTTAGAACTGGATTGATTGAGATTCTACCTGTGTGAATGGTGGAAAAGCAATCTCCTTATTGTTTACGGAAGAATCTTCCTTTAAATCTTTGTTAATCATTTTTTTTTGTGTGTGTGTGTGTGAATTGATTCGAGTTCTCTTTGGTGTGAAAGTTGTCATGAATTAAGAATGGACTTATTTATGTTGTGTTGGGAAAAGAACATTGTAAGATTATAAGATTTTTTTTTTTTTTTTTTTTAGGATTATAAGATTTAGCATCTTTTTCTTATTTTTTTTCATTAAAGGTTAAGAAAAAGATTCTTATTAGTATGTTATTTTTCTTTTCATTTTTTCTTAGTTTTGGAAACTTCATATTTATTTTTTTAAGTATTACTGGTTGTCTGTAAACACTTCTTGCGTGGTGTGTTTCGTAATTTAACTACAATAACCAGTTAATGACTTCTTCTTCAGATGCAACGTGTTGAAATGGAAGAAATGAGGCAGAGGGACGCGAATTTAACGGCTCTCAAAGCTCTTCAGGGACCAAGAAAAAAACCGAAGCTGGACATGGGAGGGGACGAGGTTAGTGTGAATGAGTTTGTTTATATAAATATTTTATATATATATATATATATATATAAATATATATATCTATTAGTATATATATATATATAATATATATATATCAGATTATATAGTCTATATATATATTATATTATATATCATATTATATATATATAGCTTACTATTCTATATTATATTATAGGGATATATAAGGGTACAACTATGTACTATGATATGTAGGATATTATATATATATCTAGTATGTTTACCTTGGTTGCCCATCGGTCCTTTCCTATGAGAAACTCCTGACGGGTCCTTGGAGGATATGGAAATCGAAACTACGGCAACCGACCCAGAAGTCCGGTCAGGAGAATACGTGGTCAAACAATTAGTTCTGAATTTCCGTTACGGTGTCTGTAACGAGCAGTCTACAAGAAGAATATCCCTGCGGTCGATACAATTGTCAGGTGGAGCGGACATTGTTGACAAGTCAGGGGAAGGGAGGCATTATGAATTCTAATTATATATATATATATATATAATAATTATATATATTATATATATATATAGTATATATATACTATGATATATATATAGTATATAGTATATATATGTATTTTAATACTATATAGTATATATTGCTATTCCTCTCTTTCTTTTCTTCATCTTCCTCCTTTTCCAGAGATTGGGGGTAAGGTGTGTAACACGCACCGGACAAGAAAAGCCAAGTTAGGAGAACATGACAAAACGTTGAAAAGAAAAGCCCAGCCTTACCGGGGTGGGAGCTGGACATGCAGTCTGTTGACCAATTATTAGTGAGAGCTAGTCGTCCAGACGAAAATCACAACTAGAGCATCAAGTGGGCCCGATAGGAGCCGGTGGGGGGGGGGGGGGGGGGGGCGAGAGGCGGGTTATTTTTTTTTCACTCTTATTTTTTGTTTTTTTGTAAATCGTCAATGTAAGGGTTTCATTCCCTCGTTTGCCTATGGTGGGTTTCCACACCATGCCCTCCAATCATAAACCCCGCATTCTCTCCCTATCATGCATCCTTTATTCTCTTGCGCTCTGTTCTCTCTTCTACTTATCCTCCTTCAACATCGTTCACGGATCAATTCTATACGTATCTTTCTCTTCGTGTCTCCCCACCGGTCGTTCCAACCACACTCACCCACTAACATCCGCTTAACCACCAACCTACTATCA
Source organism: Trachelipus rathkii (assembly GCA_015478945.1). Classification (NCBI taxonomy): domain Eukaryota; kingdom Metazoa; phylum Arthropoda; class Malacostraca; order Isopoda; family Trachelipodidae; genus Trachelipus; species Trachelipus rathkii. Next base: position 46,291 of record JABUQX010122124.1, on the reverse strand, counting down.
TTCCATCCTTTCTACTCAACTCTAATCTTATCAACCATACTTTCATCTTTATTCCTCTCATTTCCCCTTTCCTTCACCGACCGACCCACTACTCTGATACGTTCATTCTCCTCTCTTTAATCAATTCTTCTCACACACCTAGAGCACACCCCTAAGATTGGTCCATCTGAACACATTGGAACTGTTAAGATCTATACTTCTTTATTCCAGACCATATTTCTCACTACCATTCAATACACAGGTAACCACATACCCTCATGTAAGAACCTAGCACACTACAAAGACTTAGTCCTTTTGCATTACCCACCGATTTAATTGGCAGCAGCACTTCCTGGCGCATTCACTGTAGACTTTCCGCCTACTCCTCTGCCCATCGGTCCGTTCCTTCTCATCCAAGCATATACCCGCTAAAATATTTAAACTCAGACACTTGTTCTAGGCTTCTAGCTTCTAACAAAACTTCACAATGAGGAGTGTCCTCACTCACAACAATAACCTTACTCTTCCACACCGTTTACTTTCAAACCCCTCCTTTTACGACACCCTGCCAAATCTCTCCTACCAATCCTCTCAAACTCTGCTCAGATTCGCCACACAGAACAAATCATCCGCATATAATAGGGTAGGGGCCGGCAATATCCCTCACAGATAGAAAAGCCTTGGTGAGGTAAAAAGCCCTAGACACTACCACCATTTCCAGGAAAGCTATCTGAGTGAGACCATACAATATGTGATATGTAATCTATTCAAAATGAACATCTGCATACAGAGCAGGCAACTGAAACGTTATGAAGTTTTGGTTGCCCTCAGAACACCTGATCTTTTAAGTACGTTTAATTAATGAAAAAAAGACTATGATCCATCCCAAAAAGATCACGAGAAACGGAAATGCCAAACTAAATTTATTAAATATAGGAAAAGTGTGTTTCAAAGATGTAGCTCAGTGGATAATTATATTTAAAATATAGATGAAGCAATGACGTTTTTGATTCATTGAAAAAATAATCATGTTTTATTCGTCCCAGTTAGATTAGAGTTCAGGAGATTAAACTCAGCTCAGCCACTTGCTGCTGCGTATGATGAATTTCAAAATGATAAGAGCAACGAAAAGATGAGCAAATAGTGAAACAGTTGATGCCTCAGAGAGAGAGAGAGAGAGAGAGAGAGAGAGAGAGAGAGAGAGAGAAGAGAGAACAGAGAAAAAGAGTAAAGAGAGAGGAGAAAAAAAGACAAGAGAGAGAGAAAAGAGAGACAGAGAGAGAAGAGAAGAGAAAGAGAAAATAGTAAGAGAGAGAGAGAGAGAGAACCGTTAGTTTCGAACAGAGAAACAAGAGTCAATGAGAAAGAACAGAGATCACCAGATAAAACAATCTAAGATAAGATTGTAAGAATGAAAATTTTTCAAAACTTCCAATTTATGATAATAGATTCAAAAAATTATGAAAAAATTTTAAAGCAACAGGGCTAAAGTTAGAATAGAAGAAAGGTTCTCTTTGTTTGTCGCAATTTTGCAGCAAGATTCATTATTTCGAAAATTTGAAGTTGACTGGCAGTAGCGAAACTAAGATAGGGCGCAAACTCAGAGGCTTAAGCTTTGAGAATCACAAGAGAAATACCTTCAGAACCATATACCTTCTCTGTATTAAGTTCAGATAGATGTTAGACATAAATTGTATAGGCATTGTATCATAAAAAATGGGGAAGGAGGAATAATAACGAAATTCGCCTAAAGCATGATAAATATAGTCAATGAAAAAATGCAGAAATAGTTCATTATCAAGTGAAGGAATATAAGAGTGAGAGAAAAGGCAAATTAAATTAACACATTTGGGATGTACCAAAATGAGCTGACCGATTTTGCTCTCTATTCAGAGATGAATATAAAAAGCATAACTGAGGTTTAAAGAAGACGACTTTAATTCGTCAAAGCAACGTTAATGCGACAAATAGCACTAGAACAACCGGATTTAAAGCCAAGGTTACGAATTTTGGTTGGAAGGAAACAAAATCGAATGCTCCCCTTCATCTCAGAGAGGATCACCTTTGCAATACAATCCGTGCTTTTCCAGCAGACCCCTCCCTCAAACAGTAGCACATAAAAAAAAATTCATACTATATGCACTACTAAAATGTAAATCCGGGTGTAACTTTTGCGGAAGACAATGAAGATATCGAACAAAATATACAGAGATGAAATGGTTCGAAAAATCTATAAAAAGAAAGAGTTTTAATAACATATGGAATATGGTTGAATATTAAAAAAAAGTCTAGTATGTTTTGTTTCCCTTTAAGACAATTGAATATATATGACTGAACAAAGCTCTCAAGAATGTTATGAATACTCGGTAGAGATGTTCAATAACTGACACCTTTAGAAATACGAGAAAATCTGTTAACGGTGATTTGGAAGGGAATATAAAATATATCCAAAATAATGATTTAGTAGAATAAAAAGAAGAAGAAGAAAAAAAGAGGAAAAATAAGAAAAGGAAAATACAAAGAACGAAGAGATAAAGAAGTAAGGAAGAAAATGAAGAGAAAGAATATTTCTTTAAAAATAGTAAATATTGATAGCAGAAGTAGATTAAATAGATATAAATAAAAATAAAACCCAACACAAAAGAGTTAAGTTAGATTTGCAAGATACCCTCAGTCATACAATATAGAATACAGAACATTCTAAATTAATAACACAAGACCAAACAGCGTCGTTATATCATACGCCCAACCTTACGCTTTGGGCAAAAATTGAGAAATTCTAGAAGGAATACTATATAAATATTATGATATATATATATATTATTAAATAGTATTTATATATATTATATAATATATATATATTAGTATATAAATATATATATATTATATATATATATATATATATATATATAATGATTATATTTTACCTTTGATTATACAAATATCCTTAAATTCCTAAAATTATTTATGGACTAGTAATCTTTAAAAAGAACACTAAAAAAATCAAAAAAAGAAAAAAAAATATAGATAGAATAATATGTCTACATGTATCATTTAGTAACCATCACGACGCAGCAGCTATGTAACACCTAACATACTCCTGCTTCATTTTATAAGAAATGTTGTTGGGGTACTATTGGTAATAATAACTAAAATAAACAGTAAGTGCAAAATTAAACATGAAATTCTCTTAAACAATTAAAAAACATCTTACTCAATATATATTTATATATATTGTATATAGATATTTTATCTGTAATTCATAATATAGATTAATATAATATTAATAATATAGTATGTATTTGTGTAGTTATAATAATAATTTAATATATACAGTATATCTATATATATATTTTTTATATTTATTAGTGTATTAGTATAATATATATTATATATTATATATTGATATATATTATATGTTATTATAAGTATATATATTTAATATATATAATATATATATATATATATAATATATATATATACAGTTATATATATATATATATATAAATATATATAATATATACATAAATAATTATATATAATAATATATATATATATATATAATATAATATATATATATATATAGAGATAGATTTTAGTGCACACTTTGGGTGGCTATAAACTGTTTTGTCGTATATAGTTAAATATAATAATTTCTGATTGGTCAAATACTACTCTCATCATTTCATTTTGGACTCTGTTCTAAATTATTTTTTTAATCTGAATATTTATATAATATATAATTAATGAATACAAAGTTATTAATTATTATTTTATTATTATTATTGAATTATTCTATTATTATTATATTATTATTATATATATTATTATTATTATATTATAATGAATTAATTTCTATTATTTATTATGTTATATTATTATTATTATTATTACTTTCTATTTTATTATTATTATTTTATATTATTTATTATATTTATTTATATGTATTATATTATTATAATTATTATATATTATATTAATATTATTAATATATGTATTCTTATTATTATTTATTATTATATATATTATATTAATTATTATTATATATTATGTGTATTATTATTATATTAATTATTGATATATTATTATTGTTATTATTTGATTATTATTATATTATTTAATTATTATATATATATTTATTATTTAATTGATTATTATATTATTATTATTGATTATTTATTATATTAATATGTTTATTATTATTATATGTATATTATTCACTTATATTATTATTATATTATTATTATTATAAATGATTTAGTAATATTTATACTGATGTATACAAATTGTATATAATATTTATATGATTTAATAATATTTTGTTTATATTTTTCTTCACAGAATTTTTGCTCATAATGTATTTCTCTTTATTATAATAAGAATATTGATTGAGTTATGAAATAAAGGGTGCTAATTTAAAATTAAACTACAATTTCGATTTACGCAATTACTATGGGGACGTTATTGAAAATAAATGTCTCAAAGAAAAAGTAATAATAATAATAATAATATTATTAAATATTACATAAGAAATTAAATAAATAATAATAGTAATTAATAAAAATAAAAATACAAATAATATGTAATAAATATTAAAATAATAATAATAAAATATTTTCATAATAATATATATAATATAATAAGAATAATAATAGCTAAAGTAATAGTATTAAGAATAATAAAATATAATATAGAATATTAAAAATTATATATATAGATATATATTATATCATAATAAATATATAATAATGAATAATAATAATAATAATAATAATATATTGATAATTAATAATAAAAAGAAAAATATATAAAAAACTAATAATAAATAATAATAATAATAATAATATAATAACCAAAAAAAAAAAACTTTGAATAAATCCTTGAAATCAAACTTCTCAAACCTCTTAAAACTTTATCTACAATACATAAATAGGTGAATCAAGATAAATAATTTCTGCTTTCACAAACAAAATATTGCGAGTTCCAACAATAAGTAACTCCATTTGATTTAATATTTTGTAAATTTAATGTAAAAATTCTTAATGCTCTAACGGTGAAAGGTAAGTTCCGTAACCTGTTCAAGTCGGGATTAACTTTTTCTCCCTTCAAAAAGATAAAATTTCTCTGTATTATTATTATCCTTTTTCAGATATATAATAAGAGTAAGTCGTAGTATTATCACGTGACGTTTTACAACGCATTCCTACGTGGGACTTTACAGTGCATTCCGACATATTTTCATACGCACTTTTCATACATGATGGTTTTCCGCGCATTGCTACATAATGTTTTCATGCACATTCTCAAATGACGTTTCCTGCGGCATTGCTTACATGGCCTTTTCCAGACGCATATTTACAGTTCGTTCCGCACATTTTTAATAACGTTCACTAGAATATCCTACGCGACTTGTATTACACGAATCTCATAGCGTCCGCCCGCTCTTCTCCAGTCAGCAGCATAAAAACTTTGAAAGTGGTAGATAAAAATAATCTTGTATTCATTTCAAACACCCAAGATCTCGATAATAGAGACTACTATTGAATCAATAGAAAGTTTCCCAAGCTGCTTCTTGACGGGGATCCTCCGCTTGAAAACGTCATGTAGATGAAATACGTTCTCAAAATCCGTGGCATTTTTTTCTCACGTTCCAATCTTATTACTCATTAGTTATTCCGGATTTCATGAATAGAAAAACTAGTAGCTATAAAGACAATTCAAAATCCAGTATGAACATAAATTTTACTGTAAATAAAGGAAACATTTAATATGTTATTAAGAGGATTTATTTTTTCTTTTAAGTCATATTCTTTTTTTTATACATATATATATTATAATTATAGTAATATTATAAATAAGTTTTAATTATATATATATATTATATTATTATTTATTTATTATTATAATTTGTTATATTTATATATGTGATATTGTGTAATATGATAATATAAAATAGATATAATAGTATACTAACTATATGACTAACAGCAATTAAATGATTTGACTATAATTATATTTATATGTATATAATTATAAGTATATATAGTATATATTTACATAAAGTTGGCCTTGATATTTAGCAATCCTACAGACCTATAGGTAGTATATACGACTCGTTGTAGTATTATGTATATATTAACATCTAATAGGTATATATATATATAATATAAATAATATAATATATATAATATAATATAAATAGAATATATATATTATATAATAATAATATATATATAGATATATAGATATCTTTAGTCTTTAAGATAATACGGTATATATACGATCGTGTGAGTAAATGATTTTGTTATACTTGGTTTTAAATTATTATTATTATTATTAACTTAGTATATATAATTTATAATTGTATATTATTATTTTAGTTTTCAAATATCAAAATTTTATTATCTACCAAAGAAGGAAAAAAAAATTCTTTTTTTAGTAATATACGTTAATTAATTAAAAGATATGTTCTACAGATAAAATATTCTTCATAATGATAGATTTAATATCCATTTCTAACATCTAATTATCTCATAAAAAATTTAACTCTCCTCCATAAATTACTCACGCCAGATTGTTTTTTACCCTCTGCCCCAATTGTCCACCCCTGGTAATAACTCCCATAAGTCTCAAAATGAGATACTAACCTGTAAAATTTAAAGTTCCTAAAGAAAAGGCTAAGTAAAAGCATTTAACTATTCAATTATTGCAATATAAAGAGGAAAATAAATTAATATTGTTAATGATATATGATATTTCCTCTCTATATATTTAGTGATCTTTTTTTTGTGCTTCAAATAGCTTTTTAAGCTCAAAGTAGAGATGGGTAATGTCGTTCACCAGCGTGAACTACTCACAACTGAAACATCCATTAAATTAAGTTATTTTGAATTGTTAATTGTTGGTCATGCTACGAAAATGATAAATTATTTCCTCCATATAATATATAATATTATAAATTATAATATTATTAAAAGTATAATATTATATATATATAATATTATTATTATATAGTATAATATATTATATTAATATATTATATAGTAATATATAGGAGAGTTCAACAAATATTATATTTATTTATATTATTATTATTATATTATTATTATTATTATTATTATATATTATTATTATATTTATGATTATATATTATATATTTAATATATTATTATAATTATATTATATATAATTATTATATTATTATTATGCATTTGTAATATTTTTAGTTATTAATTTTAATTCCTTACCTGTAATTATTTTTATATTAAATTGTTCATTAGATTCTTTGAGCGTCCTTCTTGTTATATATAGAACTAAATGGAAGGCATAATTTATATAATTATTATATATATTATATATTATTAATGTTATATTATATGTTATATTTATAATATATATTATAGATATATAAATATAATTATATATATATATATATATAATATTATATCGGCAAAAACACAACAGCTGCCAGAAAGACAGTGTCAAAAAAGAAACATCCCAGCACCAACATTTGTAAACCCACAAACCTTTTTGAAAACCATCAAAAGAAAGAATAGAAAGAAGAAGAGGATAGAAAGAAAGAAAAAGAAAGAAAGAAAGGAAAGAAAGAAATCACTTAACAACGACGAACAGGTATAGTAGTAGTTGGTAATACTTTAAGATTCGAATGCTCTATTGTATTATAAAAAATATTATATATAGTATATATATATATAAGGTATATTATTTGATAGGGGTATTTATATAGTATTATTATATAATTGTGATTATTATGCAACTTTATCCTCAAAATCTATTTCTTCGAACCGATAAAAGAAAATGTTTTTTGTGGTAGTGTTTTATTATCTTTAATTTATTGGGGAAATAAAAAAAAAAAAACTTCTTTTTTTTGGGGGGGGTTAAAGAGGGGAATTTTTTTTTTATGTTTGGGGCTTCATCAAAATGGCAATAAAAATCTTAATATTCAAGATATTCATATGCTTTGTTTCACTCAAATACTTCCTATTTGTGTAGTAATAAATTTCATTTAGACACTTTATTCGAATTTTATTTTCTAAAAGTTTTTTGGACAATCTCTGAAAAATACTTTCAAATATTTTGAGATAGTAAAAACAATCAATAACGTGTGGTCACGCACCTTACATCATACAGAAACATTTAAAATAAACAGTCAGCTGTTAATGATTTATAATGCAGAGGTGATGTACCAATTAGAGATAGAAATAGAAAACTGTTCGTTTTTTAATGAATTTTTTGTGATCTAATGTAAGAAAAAAATGAAAGGCTAGAAAAACGCAAATAAAAATTTGAAATATTATTTCTTTTTTCGACTGCAATATATATATATATATATATATATATATATTATTAATATAGATATATAGTAGTATATATATATATGTTAGGTATATATATATAAAATATATATGTTTGTAGTATTATTAGTGTAGATTATAGTATATAGATAGAGTATAGTATATAATATAGTGTGGTTTTAGTTTATTATAGTTAGTATAGTAATATATTGTAATATATTTATTAGGTATGTATATAGTTATATATTATATATATATAGATATATATAATAAATAGGGTTCCAAGCACCGTTCATGGATTTTTATAAATAATTACCGATTTCAAAGCCAAGTTTGGACTTAGTCGAACAGTGTGATTAGAAGAACTGTTCGAAGAGCCTTCTTTTTCTGGGGAGCTGCAATTCGGACATAGTGGTTTAGAGATCCTAGCTAGCACATGTATCTAACGCGTACGCTGTCGATTGGTTCGAGTGGGGGGCCTGCCAGTGAAATCTTTTATTCTTCGTATATTATTTCAAATTCACACAACAAGTGATTGTTGTGTCCCATCTGCGTGCTTACTGTTGTTTTGTTCTTCCGTTTAAAAACCCAATGGACACCCAAGTCAGAAGGGCATGTGCAGCCAGCAGGTGTCTCAAACCAACCTCCTGTCGATATAGAATAAGTACCGAGTCAAAAATCAGTGTATCGGAGCCGAGATTAGAAACCTGTTCCGAATATGCCTTTCTTTTTTGGAAGGCGTGATCGACTATTGTAAGCTTCCTGAATCATTGTCTAATGTCTACGCTGTTGTCGATGGTTCGATTCCTGGCGCGAGTGAAAATTTTCTTTGTCTTATTTTGCAAATTTTTGGCAACAAGGCATTTGTGGCCCATTCCTTCTTTGACTTTGAATTGGCTTCTCTTGTTACCCTAGAAAATTAGCCAAGCAAGAATGCTCATTGTAGCTCCCAGCAGGGTTCAACCCACGTACCCTCCTTATCACATATTAAATTAGATGTTACCGAGTTTCAAAACATGTGATTTTCAAGCAATATATTAAGAAAAGTTGTTACCGAGGATGCCATTCTTTTCATGGAAGTGATCGGACAAAGTGACAAAGCTTCCGTGTACATTGTCAAATCGGCGACGCTTTGATCAATGTTCGAGTCTTATATTCTCTTATTATGCATAAATTTGCCGCATACAGCATTGTGCCATTTCGCGTCCCTTGACTTTGGTTGGTGCTCGCTGTACCCAGAGCACCCAAGCAGAATGTATACCTGGTAGTCCACAGCAGGTTTTTCAAACCACCTTCTGTCGATTTAAATAGTACCGAATTCAAAACAGGGATATCGTGAGCAGTAAATTAGGAAACTGTTCCGATATGCCTCCTCTGGGAAGGTCTATCGGACTAGTGGTAGAGCTTCCTGTAAATATATTGTCTAACGGCACGCTGTGTCAGGTTCGAGTCTCTGGCCGATGTGAATTTTTCTTCGTTACTTATTATTGCAAATTGTCCAACAAGCATTTGTTCCATTTCCTGCGATCTTGACATTTTTTGGATCCTCCTTAACCAGGAACACTGCAGAAGCCGTGTTAGCCCAGCATTGTTACCATACCACCTCTTTCATTTAAATAAGTACTAAGTCAAAGTAGTATATCAAGCAGGAGAATTAGAAAACTGTTCTGTATGCCTTTCTTTTCTGGAAGGTGGATCGGGACTATGTAGATTTCTGTACATTGTCTAACGGCGACCTGTTGTTGGTCTTAGAACTCCTGGTCCGAGTTGAAATTTTTTCGTGTCTATTATTGATAATTGTCGCAACAAGCGTTTTGCACATCAGGTTTCTTGGACTTTGATGCTGTTTGGTGAAACCTGAATATTCAGGCGCATTTTTGAGTAACGCCAGCAGGTGTTCCAAACCCGCTTGTCGTCGGCAAGTCGGACCGATATGCGCAGAGTGATATCGAAGCATTAGATTACAAGTCTGTTCCGAGATGCCTTCTTTTTCTGAGGAAGGAGATAGTAAATTTAAATATAATTTCATTTTTATAAAAAACAGAGGTATACAATCCAATTGAGAATCTGTTAAAAAACTTATTTTCTAAATTGTTAAAATCCGTGACATCTACATATTAGCATTATGCTATCCTTATTATTCTTATTAATCATTTGAAATTGTGCTTTTCCACTTGGTATGGCTTAGAGGTATAACGTATGATTCATCTATGACATGAGGATATTTATTTTCTATTTCAAAAAGAATTTGCCCCGCCATCTCCTCCCTAAGATGTTCTATTTTATCAACTAGGCAGTATATAGATATAGTTATAGTAGTATATAGGTATATATATTAATATATATAATAGAGGTATATATTATATAGTATGATATAGGATATATATAATATTATATTAATATATATTGATATATATATATTATTATATATAATATATATTAGTAATATAATATATATTATATTAATATTATAATATATATGTATATAGATATATATATATATATAGATATATAATATTATATTAGGTATATATATATAATAGATATATTATATATATATATATAGTATAGAGTATATATATATATTAATCATAAGTATAGTGAATATGTATATATATATATATATATAGTTATGTAAGAAAATAATTATTTAGTAGGTAGGTAATATATATATAATATATAATATATTAAGGTATGTATATAGTATATAGTATTATGATTATATATATATATATAGGTATGAGTTATATATATATATATTATTAGTATAATATATATATATATAATATATTATTTATATATATATATATATTATATATTATATATATATATAGGTATATATATATATATATATATATAATATATATATTATAATTATATAGTATATATAATTTATTGAGTATAATATAGATATATAATGATATATATATATATAGATATTTACTAGTAGGTATTATTATGAGTTATATATGTTCCAACTCAAACGTAAAATAATCTTTTTAATTCATACTTCGCTCCGCTAAGGTGTCTTACATTTGAAGAATTGGAGAGCACTTCTATTCGTAATTATGTATTTTCTGCAAATAGCAACTCTCTGCGCTTCCAATTGTAACCCAAGAGATCCTAAACTCTGCTACGCTCCGCTCCGGCTCTCGTCTCGGCTCCGCTCCGGGCTCCGGGCTCCGGCTCCGAATCTCGGCTCCGGAACTTCAACTATTTTTAAAGTTTCGCACTATTTAAATTGGTTCAAGGCATGTCTATCTGTAAAAAAATTTTTCATAAGTGTAATAAAATATTCTTTCGAAAAAATTTCGGGTACTTCGCTCCCGCCGACTCTCGATCCGGATCCGACTAATGGATTTGCACTATTAGTAGTGGATAATATGGTGATATTATTCTCTATGTATATATGAGGATAAATATTTTACAAGTAGTATCATTGAAAATAGAAATAGTAAGTAATATATATTATTTATATATATATATATATAGTATATAGAGTATATATAGTATATATTGTATATAGTATATATAGTATATATATATATATATAATATATAGATATAGTATATAGTAGTATATATATAGATATATAATATATACTTCCAACGCATAACGTAAATAAATTCTTTATTCAGCACTTCGGCTCAAAAATATTTTACATTTTAAAATGCTTGAAAACTTCTTTAATAAATATTTCACCTAAATTCCATATTTCTCTCAATACAAGCTAGTTTTACTCGAAAAATCTAACTCCGGCTTTTCCGGCTCCGCTCGCTCGCTCCGGCTCCGCTCCGAGCTCCGCTCGGTCCGGCTCCCGCCTCCGCTCACTAAGGTTTCGCACTTATTTTAAATTGTTCAGCAGTCTTCGTGTATATAACATTTCAAATTAAAAAGAGTTATTTGGTCGAGAACAATTTCCTAACCGGCTCCCGCTCCGATCGGATCCGGATGCCGACTAAGGAGATGGATGCACTAGTGTTTGAAATGATATTCAGGCAACGTCGTCGCACAATATATTTCTCGTTCTCCTATAAATATATTTTAATGAAAAGAGAATTCAAGATCCAGATCCGGCTCCTGCTCCGGCCCTGACTCACTTCGCTTCTGCGACTTCTGCTCCTACTAATATTTCTGACCATTTTGAAAGATTATTTCACGCATGCTCTCTGGCTAAAAATTTATCCGACTTAAAAATATTTTATTGAAATGAATTTTCAGGACCTAGATCCGGCCGACTCCGGCGCAGATACGGCTTCCGATCCAACTGATCATGTTTCTGTACTATTTGAAAATTTTTCAGTAAGTGTCTTTTGACAATATATTCTTCACCTTAAAAATATTTCTTGAAAATAAAAAATTCTATACCCAGGATCCAGGTTCAGGCTCCTGGTCTGCTCCAAGTTCATCAAGGTCAGCTCCGGATCTGACTAAGTTTTGTACTTAAATTGAAAATTGTGAAAATACTTTTACTTTTGACAATAATATTTTTCACCTAAAAAATAATATATTTCCTGAAAAAAAAATCATACCAAGGATCCGACTCCGCTCCGGCTCCGGGCTCCGGCTCCGGCCCGACGTTCGGCTCCCGATCCGACTAAGGTTTCTGTACTTATTCAGAATTGTTCCAGCACATCTTCTTTCATTAAATTTTCACCTAAAAAATATTTCTTGAAAAAAATATTTTCTAGGTTAGGTGAATAATAACCGGTATCGTAAATGGTTCTGCCACTTATTTAAAATCTGTTTCAGCAATGTCTCTTGGCGTGAATAAATTTATATCTTGAAAATATTTTCTTCGAAAAAAAATGTTCTTATCGCCTAGGATGGCCTAAGACCGCGCACGATTCCAGACTTCGGCTTCGGCTCCGGATGTCGCGACTAAGGTTCTGCTACTATTGAAAATTTGTTCGCTAGTCGTTCTGACAAATAAATTTCAAAAGATAATGAAAAACCCGTAAAAATTCGGGAACCAGATCCGGCTCCGGATACCAGCTTCTGATCCGGCTCCGGATACGCTTCCGGTGATCCGATAATGTTCTCACTATTTGAAATTGGCGTTCAGCAGCTCCTTCATGTCTTATAAAATGTTTCCCTAAAAAATATTCTTGAAAAAATTGTTGCATACCATTTATACCCAGGATCCGGATTCGGATCCGCTCCGACACGACATCGCTTTCGGCTCCGGATCCGACTATACGTTTCTGCACTATTTGAAAAGTTTGCAGCACGTCGTTTTCACTTTAATTTTTACTGTAAAAAAATATTTTTCGGAAAAAAAATCATACCAGGATCCGGCTCCATATCCAACTTCGGCTTTCTAGCTCCGGATCGACGAATGTATCTTACACTATCTGAAAATGTGTCAGCACTATTCTGGCACTAAATTTTTCCCCAAAAAGATAAATTTGGGTATACCCATGGTCCGTATACGCAGATTCGCTGATCGAGCTAAAAGTTTCTGCACTTATTTGATAGAACTTTCAGCACTACCTCTTGGGCAATAGTAACTTTTCACTTATAAAGAGAAGAATATTTTTGAAAAAAATTTATATTACTCCCGGCTCCACTGGCTCTTGGCCCGACTACGCGTTCCACCCGAGCGTCGGCTTTGCTCCGATCCAACTAAGTTTCTGGTTACTGAATTGATGAAGAATTTTCAGCACGTCTTCTTTCATTAAAATTTTTAACAAAAAATATCTTCTTTGAAAAAATGTCGATACCAGCATGCCGATCCGATCCGCTCCGGACTGTCGAATCGTCGGGCTCCCGACCGACTAAGGTTTCTGCCACTATGAAAATTGTTATATTCCTGGGCCAATTAAATTACTTTTACCTAAAAAAATATTTTTCTGAACAAAAAAATTCTATACCAGATTCCGCTAAAAGATCGCGCTCTAATCCACTGTCAGCTCCGGATCCGACTAAGTTTCTAAAGCTTATTTTAAAATTATCAGCATTTCTATTATGGGATTTTATTCCCCTCATGTAAAAAATATTCCCTGAATAAAATATCAATAAGCAGATCTGGCTTCCGGATCTGCCGCTCCAGATTACGCTTTGGGATAGGGCTTTCCGGCCCCGATTCTCCCAAAATTTGTTCATAGCTATTATGGGAAATTGTTCTAGCACGTCTGTCTGAGATAAAATTTTTGCGCCTCGAAAAATAATATATTCTTAAGAAATAATTCATAGCCCAGATCCGGATCCCGCATCCGCTCCGGACTTCAGGGGCTATCGGGCTCCGGATGCCGACTTAAAGTTTCTTCACTATCTTGAAACGATGTTAGGTAAGAATTATTAACAGCAAATTTTTTCACAAAAAAATATTTTTTCCAAGAAAATTTCCTACCCACCAGAATCCGGCCCGGGATCACGGCTCCGGATAAGAACTCCGGATACGACTTCCGGACTTCGTCTCCGATTATCCTATCTGTTTCTAACATTTTGAACATTGCTCAGCATCGTCTTCTTGAAGATAGAGATTTTTCACCTAAATAAAATATTTTCTGTTAAAGAAAATGTATACCCAGGATCCGATCCGGATGCCGGAGTCTCGGATCCGTATACTGACTCAGCTTTTCGACTCCGGATTCCGGCTAAGTTCTGATACTTTGAAAATTGTTACGGCACGTCTTCTGTGACAATTTAATTTTTCACCAGAAAAATATTTTAGCCCGAAAGAAAAATGTGTCTTCCCAGGATTCCGCTCGGATCGCTCCGGAATCCTATGACTCGGCTTCTTCTCCGGATCCGACTAATTGTTCAGCACCTTTTCTAAATATGAATATCTTTGCAATAAAATTTTTCTCCTAAAAAAAAATATTTTTTGAAAAATTTCCAGCTAACTCTGGCTCCGGCTCCGTCGCCGGCTCGGCTCTCGCTCCGGCTCCGGCTCCCTGCTCCGGCTCGGCTCGGCTTCCGACACCTGTCTCTAGGCCTCGACTGCCTGCCGATCCGACTCCGGATCCTGACTAAAGGAATTCTGCACTATGTTGAGAAATGCTTGGATATTGTCTGGCATACAAATTTTCATCTAAAAGAATTATTCTTGAAAAAAAATTAAATACCAGGAATTCTGGCTTCCGGGTCACCGCAACCATCACAGCTTCCGCTCCGCTCGGCTCCGGCTACCGGCCGGACGGCTCGACTTAACATTATATTACTGAGGTAATAACTGAAGAAAGGAGTGGGGAGTGAGAAGTCATGAAATAAAATAGATATTGTTCGATTTGTAATTTTATAATAAAATCTTTTTTTTTTAACCTGGTATAACAGACCTGAATTACAATCTGAGCCTGGAATTGCAATTTTTTCGACACCTCTCTAAATAAAATTCAGTATCTAAAAATACCAGTTTAGATTTTTAAAAAAAATAATTTAGCACAATCAGTACCAGTAGATTATCAGAAGAGATCTGATAAGAAAAAAAAAAATGTGTGAAAAATTTGATTTTGATTCAAAAAGTAGGGTCCCGAGGATTATAAGTCTTCTCTTAACGTCTTTATCCCCTTTAAGGCTGGCGGTGTCCCACAGCCTGTCGCATACCCACGTGTTCGCAGCCGAATTTTAATATCTTCCCCCAGAAAAGTAATAAAACGCAGACTCTACACGACACTGGACCAGCGTCCTCTACGCGGGATGAGTAGTCGGTTGAGTCAACCTTCCTACGCGCACAGGCATTCTTGTATTATATATAGGATAGTATGTAGTATATATATATATTTTAAAAAAGTTATATAGTAGGTATAGTAGTTAGTGTATTATATATATGTAGTATTATAATATTATATATATAGTATATAAGTTATATTTTAATATCCTCTTTCAAGTTACTGTATAGTATTGCGGATACTTAACTAGATTCGAAGGGAGTATTTATATTCGATGTTTTATCAAAGATTAATATTTATATATTTATTATGTTGTAATTGATATTTGTATGTATATATATGATTAATAGTATTATAATTATTTTTACCCTGAATATATTGGGATTATCATATTAATTGTTTCATTTCAAATATAAACCTCACATTAATGTTTTTGTTAATATAATTTTATCATTATATCTATATGAGTATATATATGAGTATATACTGTATATTATATATACATAGTGTATTGTATATTTTGATAGATATCGTTGGTCATGGTGTTAAACCATTTTGGTATAAACCAATTGCGTTTAAAAACCGGATGGTTTTAAACCCACATAAAAAAACCATATGGTTTTAACACCATATTAAAAAAAACAGCCATTATAAATATTAAAAAACTGTATTATAGATGGTTGTTCTTTTAGCAGTTGATCATGGGTTTTTTACCAATTGTTCAACGAAGAAGTTAAAGTTGTTAAAGCAATTAAAAAAATTTCTGCTGATTATATATTATTGTGAGTATGATTATATTAATAGATAATAGTATATATATATATATTAATATATATATATATAAATATAATATATATATTATCATATATTAATATATATTATAGGGTATATATATATATAAATATATATATATTTGTAAATTTAACATGTTAAAACATGATTCTTGTTTGTCGAGCTCTTGGGAGTTCATTTTCTACCCATCGATCCCACATTTTCAAAAGATAATAATAAAACTCATTTGTGGCTTGGATAGTGGTGTGGCCCACAGCTATCAACCCAAGGCTAGAAGGCAATGGACTGTAAAACTAAGTGATGTATGTTCATATATTGGAAAAATATTGAATATGCAGCAGGTATAGAACAGCTATAATCCACAGCTCAACAGACAAGGATTTATAGCAAAGGTAAAAAGGAGGTATCATCAGGCAGTAACAGAAGTTCTCACTTTATTGGCATATATTTTTAACCCAAGATATCAGACCACAGTCCTTCCAGAGCAGAGGATTAGTATTCAAAAGCAGTGGAAGTTAATGCTTTTAAATATTAAGAGCAAATTCTCCTCCATTACGATAAAAGGTGTTACCTATTTGAATGAGTCCTCTGTTGTTCAGCAGTGACTTCCGTTCATCTTGCGTATCGAGATCTCTCAAAGACAATATTAGATGAGAAGGTTATATATTTAAAATATATTAAGCATAGTTTGTCGCAACTTCATTCATATGCTAGATGTTGAGAATGCTATTTTCAACTTTTTGGAACTTGGTGCCACAGAGCAACATTTAGATGAATAGGATTGGGAACCAGCGTAATAGCAGGAAATTCTTTTTTTGTTATAAAATCCTTAATGATAATTTCAGTTCGACTTTTAATGATGTCTCTCTCTCCTCTCTCTCTCATCTCTCTCTCTCTCTCTCTGTCCGTCTATATATATATATATGTATATATATACAGTATATATATATATATATAGTATATATATATAATAGTATATATATATATTATATATATAAATATTATATATATATATATATTTATTATATATTGCGAGAAGTCTTTAGAAAGTTTTAAAACAGCTCAAACTCTAAAAATGTAAAGAAACAGTTTAAAACCACTTAAGAACTAAATAGGGAAAATAAAATATTAAAAATTAAACAGTAGTTTACGTTTTGAGAGTACTTGCTTTAATTTTTAATATTATTGATTTTCCCTATTTAGTTCTTAAGGGGCATTTAAAGGGTGAACTTGTAAGTTGTATGTATAGATGAGTGTCTGGTTGGTCCATGTTTATATATATATATATATATATATATATATTTATATATATAGATATATATATATATATATAATATAGATGATATAGGTTTATTATATATATAGTATCTCCTAGGGGTTTTAAAGAATATAATGGTAATTAAGGAATTTCTATTTGTATTCATTATCTTGGAAATTTGAATAACTATTTCTTTATGCCGTTTTTTTTTTTTTTTTTTTTTCTTGTTTTTGTTTTAAAAAAAAAATAAGGTATAACCTTTTTTCAGATTAGAAGGTTTATATGTATTATAAATATCCTTTAGTTTACATAATATACACAAAGTGTAAAACTAAAAGGAAAAAATATTAATAGTATTTTTATACCGAGTTGTTACGAGGTTAAATGGAAGAAGGGGCAGACACATGTTCCGCCTGCAAGATCACAAGACCTATATTTATTAAGGAATATTTAAATAACCTGTTTAAGCACATGTGATAGTAACACTTGTGACTTTTCAATTTTATTGCCTTTAAAATCTATTAAAAACCAATAAAAACCACATTAAAACCATCAAAATAGCATAAAAACCCAAAAAACCATTGGTTTATTTGGTTTATTTAAAAATAAAACAATTGGTTTTTGGTTTTTTTTTTATAAAAAAACATGGTTTTTTTCCAACCCTATATATATATATAGTATATAGTATATAATATATTAGTATGTATATAATAATATATATATATATGATATCATATATATCTATTAATATATATACTATATATATATTAAATTAAAAAAAAACTATAGAAAAGGACAGAAGTAAAGACAACTAATGATGATAGTCAATTTGTCTGCTTCTCCTACCTCGAGTCATTTTCCACTCGCTCGTTTTTTAAGATCCATCTCTCTTTAGGAGCAGTCTGTCTAGTTAAAAGAACGATCTGTTGATCGTTCTTTGAAATGAACCATTCTTAAAGATCCGTTTGTCTGTGAACGGCCCATCCCCTATTATGTTACGTAGCTTCAGAAATGAGATCCCTCTACATACCTTTATATACGACACTTTCGTAAAGCTATTAAAGGGGCCTAGCACTCTGCTGAATCACGTATTTATAAACAGCCCTATAAAAGGCTGAATGTGACATTTTTTAAGCTAAGTAGAGTAGTAAACTGGTTTTTAAAAATCTGCGGTTTTTACTCAAAATATCTGGAAAGTGTAATTGGTGTTGTATAGTCGGCGGCTCGGCGATATGCCGCTTCACCTGTCTGTCTGCTATTGACTCAGAATTTTACATTATTTGATCGGTTAATTTAAGCTGCAATTAACCCAATTATACGCACTCTTATACTGGTAAACAGTTGTAATTATAAGTTACGCTTGTGGCAGAGATATTAATACCAATAGCACTCTCAACCTGCATGAAGTGGGCTAATGACGTTCCATTGCACCAAACCTCTTTTGCATGTTATATATAAATGATTTTTGTCTAATAATTGTGATTATTGCCACTTGACTTAAGGTTTATGGATTACGTCATATGGCCACCAAAATAAACCATAACATCACGCGAAAAAGGAGAATATGAAGCAAAGTATGAAAATATTTCACATATATAATATATATATATATATATATATATAATATATATATATATTATATATATATATAATTGAATATAATATATAATAATAATAATATATATTATATAATATTATATATATATATTTTTTTTAGTTGTCATCCCATCTCACGGGCAGAGCCCTATTCAAGGAGGGTGTTACACGTCTCAGAAGCTACACCACTAATGCAAATTACGCAGATGAGCACAGACGCAAGCTTTGAAGTGAGGGGGATAAATTCACAGGAAACACAGAAGATGGAATTAGAATCAACACGAACAGAAGGTCGGCAGGAGAAGAAGAAGCATCCGCATGCGTACTAGCCATGTGAGTTAGCGGATTATCCACACAAAACTCATCGCAATGACACAGCATCCCCTTGTGCTACGCTGGCTCGCCTGTGAAAGGTAGGTTGGGTAGCGCGGATTACAAGTTCCTCGAGAATGCATGCCCGCTTCGGGTACCTTTATAGAACGAGAGACTAATAGCACCAACATCGCCGCCGCATAAGATAAGAGTCAAGTGAATGGTAAGAAACGGAAGCAGTTGTATAAGTCTTTTTTGGCTTTGACTGGCGACCCTGTCCAAAAGCCAGAAGCCCCCCCAGATATGAGAGCAGTACTCCATACAAGGGCGGATGAGCCCTTGTATAGCTGGAGTAATAAAAAGAGAAGAGAAAAAAAAGTCTCGCAGTCTAAACAGATTTCACCCAGTTTTCTTTGAGGCCGCCCTCAGCACCGTCGTTGTGATGTGTTTCCAAGACATTTTTTGTTAATGTTAAGGCAAAGGATGTTATAAGGCCAGAGAACGAGAGAACCGTCGAAAGGGAGAGGAAAATTTGGAAGTGTTTTAGAGAGGGAAGATTTGTAGAAGATGAGTTTTTAAAGAAATTAAATTTCACAAGAGTTGAGACGACCTCACCCGGAAATTATATCCAGATTCTGCGAGAATAGAATCGGAAAGATTAAGACGAGATGGCAATTCTGAAGTAAAAGAAGGAAGCAAATTGAATGAGTTTGAAAGAATGAAGGTGTCGAGGTCATCGGCATAGAGTGGATAGAGTTAGAGGTGTGATAGAGAATTCATTAATGAAAAAGTAAGAAGTAAAGTAGAGATAAGAACAGAACCATGAAGAACACACAATTGACAGAAAAAGAATGTAAGGAAATGTCGCCCGTCAATCAACAGCCGATATGACGTATTTGAGGAGATGAAAACAGGAACATAAGTAAGCAAAAGAAGAGGAACCCAAATGGAAGGTAAGCTTTACAGAAGCGGCAAGCATACCTTATTATTTTCCAATACCCTATTGATATGTTCAAGAGGCTCACCAAAGCAAGACTACCCCATAGTTCCTAAGCGGAGAGGAACATAAATTCAAATGAAGATAGGGAAAGTATTATACGCCAGTAGACCTCGGCGCCGGAAAAGCCGTACTGGCGATCGAAAGAAGTGAATGAAGATTCCAGATGGTCTAAGAAATGGAGTTGATATAGATAATATAAATTATTATATTATATATATTATATATATTATATATTATAGATTATATATATATATATATATATTATATATTATATATATATATATATATATATATATATATATTTATATATCATGCCGCGTGCGTACGTTGTGTTAAGAAATACTAAGGAAATACCATCAGGTTGTGTCATCAAGAGAATATATCACGTTATAGAATTTATGGTATTTGTTTCTCCTGACAATTATTTGGAGCAGAAAGTTCCTTCTAAGACCTACAGTTACTCCTACCTTTTAGTAACTTTATATATATATATATATAAGTAACTATAGTATATAATATATATTATGATATATATATAGTATTTATAGTTATTTAGATTAGAGTATATAGAAATATATTGATTAATGTTATATATCTACTACATATTCCATGATTATATTCTATAAAAAATGAAGTAACTGAGCTTTTGGGGTTGAGATATTGATAACGACCATTTGGCTGTCAAGTATATATATGTAATATATATATTATATATATATATATTAAATATATATATCATATCATATATATAATATATATATATATATATATATATATATATATAATATAATATATATATTATAATATATATTATATATAGTGCATTGGGATTTGGTGCTCTAACATCTGTAAGAACCTGTAAAATATTGAAAAGTTTTTGGTACACGCATATATTGTGTGTTTCCAGGATGCGGGACGAGGACCAACCCTCATGCATCCCACCAATCCACTTTCCCCAACCTCCACCACTTTTAAACGTACTGTTTTAATTTAATTTTAATGTTGTTAATTTTATTTTTTTCCTTCGCTTAATAGTCAAATTTTTTATGGGGTTAGGTTATGTCTTAAAAATGAATAAGTATATTTCTACTTTAGTGTTCCTATGATAGGTTGCGCGGGCCACGTGCTGCCTTCATAGATATATGCCTAAGGCCAACGAAAAATTTGTTTCATCTGGCGATATCCTTAGAATGTGCACAGGACCAGTTTTGCCGAAATCCTGAATACTATGCGTTTATACATCCACCATTTTAAGGCATCTTCCTGTGGACCTAGTCTTTTTATCTGTGATAGTTTTCTATAAAGTCCAGTGGATTGTGCTCCTTGAGATATAATTCTCCTCTTCATCTTTCATCTGCTTGGAAAGGCAAGGATGTTTACTCAAGTTCTCATCAGCAACATTTAGTACACGTACTAGGAACAAGGGTTGATTGAAAACATCTCTCGTTTCGTTTTCTTTTCTACGGTGTTAGTCATCCTCTAAATTTTATTTTCAAATTTCATCAGCCACAAAGCGGAACTAGAGAATATTTTATTTGATCATTTTTTTTGAAGAACTAGAAAATTTACTTCTTATACTTGGATTAAAGATATATCGCAACTTTAATAAATATCCGTCATTCGTCATATGTTTCGTTAATATCTTCAGTAATGAAATTCCGAGCCTGTCGAGAGCTTAGCTTCATTTATACTTAATCATTGCTTTTCCATTCTATAACCTTCAACCATGATGACAAATTGTTCAGATAGTTTTAAATTATCATTCATACAGTTTTCTCAAGAGCGCTTTTAAGGCTAATTATTAAAAGGTATGTCATCTCCAATGGTAAATGTTGATTGTCTAAACTTTTTGGTAATTCCTTCGTAAGGCTTTACAGATTTCACACATCTGGAGTATATTATCCACTTCTAAAATTGGTTAAGAAAGCAGCGATAATTTTGGATTTGCCGAGCAGTGCATAAAAACAAAGCGACCCTTTCAATTTTTCTGTTCATTTCAACATATGCAAAGTGGTGTTTGCGTGTCTGGGCCCAACGACAGTGTTCTTTTAAATACAACTCATTTGGAGTCTTCTCTTTAATATTTTCTCGTACACCTTTGCAATATGTGGAGTTACAGCTGCTGCTTCTTGATGTATTTGATATGAGGTCGTTTATTCCCTCTGTGAATCTTATCCGCTGTTAATTGTTAATTGTATTTTATGTATTGCACAATCCAAATTATTTATCACAGAATGGAAAAGTGCTTTTTTGATGTTTGCTCAAGAATCACGCATTATAAAATAAACGCTTGTTCTTTCAATTTCCCATTTTCCAAAATTTCATCAAATTATCTGAAATGTATTCCCCTGTATGCCAATCTTCTAAAGGTAAAGCATCTAATACAAGATTTATCCTCTCTCCAACTTCTTTTTGATAGCAAGTACAGTCAAGCCAGTAACAACACCCCAGCTAAAGTATCTGACCATACTTCTATAGTGAAAGTAAATTTATTGCATTACTTTATTTCATAAATTATTTGTTTTATTTTACTGTAAACAGATTCATATATTTTATTGCATATCAGAGAATAGTAAAAATTCAGTTACCTCAGTCTGTATTACCGAACAACTTCTGCCAATAATCTGATGAATCCAATATCTTTCACATGTGTAAATAAATGGTAGATCATCCATCGCTATCATTTCAACTATACTTTTATCCACTCTCTTAGAATTGCTATCAGTTGTATCCCAATGTTTTGTAGCATGAAAATACTATTGAATATTAGATTTCATTTGCTGGGCAGAAGTTATATTTTCTTTTTGTCTTTATCTTCCCTTTTGCGTTCCTTTTCATCAGTTACATCTTTAAACTGTACTTTGTGTTCCAATCTTAAATGATTATTCAGCGAAGTCGTTCCTCGTCCTTTCCTTGAATATGTATTATCGCAAAGAGAGCATTTAACAGAGTCATTAAACTCTTCCGTAAAGTATTTGAAACCAACTCTTTTCTTTGGCGCCATAATATTATAAGTAAACAAAAAAGTTAAGCAACTTTTTAGCACTTCAAAATAATACAACCACTAATAACAGCCGTTTTTGTATAACTGAAGGGCAGGGTCCAATATTTGGTTCGCTCTGAGCCCAATTCCCCCCCCCCCTATAAAAATGGACATAAAATTCGCAATTTTCAGCCGATCCTGATCAAATAAACACCAAACTGTAGCTTTTTTGCCTTCTAAAACGTCGATTTCGAGTGTTTTTCTGTGTATGTAGCATTGATGAGCAAATTCGGATTCGAATCCGGATTCGAGCATATATATATATAATGGTCGAATCCGGATTCGAATCCGAATTTGCCCATCACTGGTCTGTAGTCATTCTTTCAGAATTTTCAATTTTTCAAATCCCATGTTTTTGACACTTTTAGCTTCAACTCATACAATTTTTTCCGAAATGACTTCAAACTTGAAATATGCATAGATGGGGGTCCATTACCTACAAAAGTCATGAGGTACTTTTTGATTTTTTGAGTTTTGTGCTCAGCAATGTCCAAATTCAAAACTCAGGGTAAAATTTACCAACGCTTGGAGAAATTTTTTTGTTTATCATTATCAGTACGACATGAGATATGGGGGTGAAATTGGAGAATTGGAGGAGTTAAGGATAATAAATATTGCTGTTATATAAAATCCCCTTTAGTTGTACGGTGGGCTCCGTGGTGAGAGATTTGTGGTAGAATTTACCAACGCCTACGTTTTACGTTTTTTGGTGTGGCTCATATTACCAACGCCTACCGGTTACGTTTTGCTTCTGTGATTCACATTACCAACGGATACCCTTTATGTCTGTATAGTGTAGTATAGTTTATAGGGTTGGCCGAGGCACCAGGTACACAATTTCAGTAACCCGGTGCTGTGCGGAGCTAGGTGCGCATCGAAATATAGAGGCGCGGTTGCGACAGAAATAATTTTTGAGGTGCGGTGCGTGGAGCGCTTGCTCTAGTGCGGTGCGGTGCCCAAAATTCCGATGATTAGGCAACTCTATTTAGTGCATATATAAGTAGGTATATATATATATATATATATATATATATATATATATATATATATATATAGGTATATATATATATATATATATATATATATATATATATATATATATATATATATATATATATATAGATATTCCTAGGGGATCTTACTCCAAAGCAAATTTTGAAGGAAAATTTAAACAAGAGAATATAAATATCCTGTTTAGTTTTTTGATTTATACCTATATAAAAACAAATAAATATTTAAATGTATTTGAACTTCACCATAGTCAAATATATTTCAGTATACATTATATATATATATATATATATATATATATATATATATATATATATATATACAGTACATATATATATTATATATATATATGTTATAAGGTTGTTAGCAGTGCTAGAGAAGAGTTATATATATATATTACATAGCGTATATACATATATATTATTAAGGCTGTATATACATATAAGTATTGGTTGTATGGTTGGTTATTGGTTATTATTATTACATATTAGTTACAAAGAAGATATATATATATATATATATATATATACATATATATATTATATTATTGAGTATATATTATATATTGTTATATAAATATATATATATATATATATATATATATATATATATATATATATATTATATTATATATTGCTATATATATATATTTATATATATATATTATTATTATTATATATTGTTATTATTATTATTATATATATTATTGTTAAATATTTACAAACATATATATACATATATATATATATAGCTATTTATACATTATTATTGTTATCTGCAGTATATATGTTATATATATATATATATATATATATATATATAAAGTATATATATATATATATATATAGATATGAAAGAAAAGTATAGTTATATATATATATATATATATATATATATATATATATATATATATATATATATATATATATATCCATATCTCAAAACTACAATAGCTACAGGGAAAGGAATAAAGGAATACATTGTTGGAACCCTCAAAATTTTATCGAGGAAACTGTAAAAAAAAAAAAAAAAAAAAAAAAAATCTCAAACTACACATACAGGGAAAAGGAATACATTTTGGAATCCTTGTAAAATTTTTTTTTAGGAAAATGCAAAAATAAATAAAAATAAAATTGGCTTTTTTGTGGTTCCTGTTTCCATGTATCATAGTATATATATATATATATATATATATATATATATATATATATATATATATATATATATATATATATATATATATATATATATATATTTTTATGTATATATATTTATATTTATATATATATATATATATATATATATTATTTGTAAAGGTATTGCATAACGGCAATGTAGGGGCTCGAGCCGACGGGGGATAGAGGGGGGGATGGGACGTTTTCCATACCCCGTAGGGGAGGGGCGGAGGAACCCCCGCGACACCCAAATACCAAAGAGCCATCGGTGCGGTATACCCTTGGGGTATCTTTAGTTAAAAAAATAAACAACAAAATTTACTAGAAAGCTCCATTATTTTAACGAGCAACGCATTAAAATTTCAAATCTTCTGGCTTTCTAATTGGTTATTACTATAATTTTAATAATTTTTTTAACATTTTTTACCAGGATTCCAAAAATGTATTCCTTTTCCCTGTAGCTATTGTAGTTTTTGAGATATGATTTTTTTATTTATTTATTTATTTATTTTTTTATTTTATTTTTTTTTTTTTACATTTTCCGCACTAAAACAATATATTTTATATATCTCACATAACTCATGTTTATTATATTGCATTCTTGAGAAAATCTAATAAAACAGATTCGTTTCCTGTTATTTTAAAAATATCGTCAGGTTTCATCTACGAGTTAAGCTACGCCACGGTATGGCTAGGCTAACACTAGCCTAACTAGCTAAAAATTAAAACAATATAATGTACTTGTGAATATATAACATTTCATAGAAATATATCAGTGTACTATAATGAACGACAATTACTGATGATCGACTTCTACCTGCTGTTAAATATTAATTGTTACTAAGTACTTAATATACCTTATTAATATATAATTTCTGATTATAATCTCTAGCTACTAAAGTTTGTTAAACTTTTCTTTATTTAAAATACTTTTTAAACATAATCTTTGTATGGTAAAAGTATTAAAACTTTCCTTATTTACTTACTAATAATAATACACACACACACAATAATAATAATAATAATAATAATAATAATACACACACACACACACACACACACTAATAATAATAATAATAATAATAATACACACACACACACACAATAAGTTTAACCGCATATTTTTAAATTCGATGTGTAGTTTAAAAATGCAAAAAGAAGTCTTTTTTTTTTTATAAATTCTAAAAATAATAATGTTTATAGAAGGGAATAAAATGTATTATCCCTCTAAATAATAAATTCGGATTAAATTTCCCAAAGCTTTTTACGGAGTAAGATCCCTGGAAATAGTTATTATATATATATATATATATATATGTAGTGTGAAATATATATATATATATATATATATATATATATATATATATACAATATATATTTATATATATATATATATATATATATATATATATATATATATATATATATATATATATATATATATATATATATATACTGTATATTTCAGGTTATATCTATATAAATATTAATGATGTCTATTCATATTTGGAAGGGGATTCTAATTTTGAATCCTCAGACATTGAAAGTGAGGATGACGTGGAATATGACTGTAGAGAGTGATGAGTTATGGATTTGTTAGTAAAATAGCGGAATGTTTTGGAAATATGAATGCGAAGAAAAGGAAAAGAAAGTTAGTTCTTACGCCAAGAAAAATTAGAAATATGGTGGAGATTGATGACGATGAAGATTGTGCAAGTACCTCGTCACTTCATAGTTTGCTTGATCGTGCAACCCATTCACAGGAAAATGTGTCACCTGCTTTATCCTAATCAGCATCCTTTGCTACCTCTACACTTACAAATCTGAAAACTAATCCATCTGTAACTCCACCTTGTGTCCCCTCTTCAACCTCAAGTTTGTCAACTACAACATTAGCAACACAACCTTGTGCTCTCTTTACCCCTTCAAGCCTATCTACTTCATCAACACTACAGTGTTCTCCATCTACAAGTGCACATATACTCACCATCCCATCAATTTTACCGTGTGCTCCCCCGACAAGTGCATTTGTTCACAGGTCTTCATCAACACTACCTTCACATTCCTCCTCGAGACCTAAGCGATTACATACCACTTTATCTGCAACTCCTTCAACAAATACAACCTCTACGTGTACGCGCTCCATATTTACCCCATCAACATCACTTATGTCTGATGATATATCTACAGCTCCTTCAGATTTTATTTTATCATTTGGAAAGTGTCGCCTTCGTGGCAAAAATGGGCATTCATGATCGGAGCAGGTTCCATCCAGAATATCGACAAGGACTTTGGCAAATAACCCTCAACTACATCAAAGACCTTGGCTAAACAGCTTGTCCAACCTTGGCAGAACACAGAATGAACCTACACGGTCAACTGCGGTCAATTCAAGAGACCATCAAGGTGACACTTCCAATAACCAACACTCCAGTGAGACTTCCACCTCAAGAGCAGCAAAGAAAAAAATGTGAGTTATGTTCTCGAAAAGAAAGCAGGAAAACCAAACATTACTGAGATTCATGCATGAAACCTGTTTGTTTCCAACAAGGTCGGCAGATCTT
This sequence comes from Trachelipus rathkii, assembly GCA_015478945.1. Lineage (NCBI taxonomy): Eukaryota > Metazoa > Arthropoda > Malacostraca > Isopoda > Trachelipodidae > Trachelipus > Trachelipus rathkii. The sequence goes on along the minus strand of JABUQX010122124.1, from coordinate 17,633 downwards.
TATATAAATGTTTTGATTGCGAGTAAGGCAGGGTAAGAGAAGATTATATATATATATATATATAAAGATAGTATATATATATATATATATATATATATATATATATATATATATATATATATATATATAGAGTATATATAAATATATATATTTTATATAGAAAGAAAGATATATATAAAAAAAGATATGTATATATATGATAAAGATATATAGCATATATATATATATATATATATAAGTATATATATAAGTATGTAAGTTATATATAAGTATATATATATATATATATATATATATATATATATAATTTATATTTGTATGTGTATATAAAGATATATATATATATATATATATATATATATATATATATATATATATATATATATATATATATATATATATATATATATATATATATATATATATACTTCAAATGTTAATATTTTGCATATGTTCATAGAAATATTTCATTTTTATATAAAAAAAAATTAGTGCTCACTTTTAGTTCATTTCTTGAAGGCAATAGAGTTTTAAATGGCAATGTGGATGAAAATATCGATGATTCTACACATTTTTGATTTATTTGCATAAAAATTTTGATTAAAAAGTAGTTTAAAGTTTATTTACACTATATAGCAAAAAGTATGGTATTTTTTTTTTTTTTTTTGTTTCTTTTAAAAAAATTTTTTTAGCTTACATGAAAGTTTATCTTAATCATCCCTTTGAAGATTTATGCATCAAATATAATCAAAAAATAACCTAGTTTATCAAAAATAAAGCTTTAAAAAAGGTTAATTAAGCTGTGAAAAATTTATTTGACCAACGTCTACCGACTATGTGATCTTTAAAGTGGTCTGTCTACCTGAGGAGGGTTAAAAGGAAAAATTGCGATAATTTTTTTTCTGTTTGTGCAAAGTAGATAAAATTTTTAGAGCATATGTAGTCAAGGGAGATGCACTTACTTAGATAATTTCTTTGTATATGCAGGAGTTTTGAATTTGTTCCTGGATCAAATTTTTCCAAAATTTATTTTTGGAAATTTTAAAAATTTTTTTAGTAAATTATCTAAGTAAAAAAGATGTATCTTGCCCTGCTTTATAGCCCTGAAAATTTGATATTGATTAGACAAGTAGGAAAAAAATATATCAATATTTCACTTTTCCAAAAAAAAATTTTTTTTGAAAAGTGAAATATTGATATATTTTGTTACCTGTTCGATCAATATCAAATTTTCAGGGCTTTTAAAGCAGGGCAAGATACATCTTTTTTATTTAGATAATTTTTTTTGTATACTAAAAAGAAAAATTTTAAAAAAACTTCCAAAAAATGTTTTTGGGAAAATTTGTTCCAGGAACAAATCCAAAACTTCTGCATATACAAAGAAATTTTCTAAGTAAAAAATGTTCATCTTCCTCGACTACAAATGCCCTGAAAATTTCATTCACTTTGCACGAACAAAAAAAAGTTGTCGCAATATTTGATTTTAAAAACCAAAAAATGTGGGTTTTGAATTTGGACATTGCTGAGCACAAAGCTCAAACAATCAAAAAAGTACTTCTTGACTTTTGTAGGTAAAGGACCCATCTATGCATATTTCAAGTTTGAAGTCATTTCGAGAAAAATTGTAGGAGTTGAAGCTAAAATGTCAAAAGCATGGGTGTGACGTCAATAACTTACTTTATTTATCTTGAATGAATTCTCGGCCTCCCCATCTGATGCCACACGTAACATAAAAGTTTTCGCCACTGATGATAGTAACGTCTTAACCACAAAGATTATAAATGAATCTGATGGATCCTGAAACACTTGCACAAATATTATGCTGACTTGCCAAACCTCAAATGATTAAGAAGAAAGTATTCAGGAAAGGTTCGTTTTTAGCATAAGGCCAAACATCAAAATTTAATAAGAGCAATCAAAATAAATATAGCTTTGAATAAAATTGACACGACAATATATATACAATTATTTATTAAAATAAATAAATAAATAAATACATATCTTTCAAAAATATCTTACATCAAATAATACTATTTATAAAAAAGGACCTAATATTATGACCCCCGATATTTTATGAGATATTACTAAGTCATAAAATAAGAGGCATAATAAAAGATAAAATAAAAACAAAAACAAATTACAATTAATAAAATATTTCAATATATTAAATAATGATATACTTTTAAATAAAATATCTAAACGCGTTAAATATTAATATCCCCCGTCTTGAAAATATCACTATTTTACGAGAACCAAGCAAATAATGGACAACACCAACAAAAATAAAAAAAAAACCTAACACATATTATTAAATAAATATTAAGTACTTTATATATATAATATATATATATATATAATATATATATATATATATATATATATATATATATATATATATATATATATATATATATATATATATATATATATATATATATATATATATATTATATATATTAAAAACTTTCAAAAATATTATCAATAAAATTAAAATATTACCTTTAAGAAAAATGTAAGTCAAAATGCAAATATTATATAATACCAATAATAGTAAACCAACACTCACGTCATCAACATTTGCAGGTAAGCACGAGACACTTCAATCTACCTTGAATAAAATTTGTTACATATGATATATCTCAAAATTATCGCAAGATAAAATAAAATTAATAACCATATTACTTTTAACACCAAAAACAATCAAAAATAAATAAATACGATCAATAAACTACTGAAAAGATTTCATAAAATTTTATCACAGACAATTCTATACAAGCACAGGTAACACTACTTACTAATCGAGCAGATGATACAAAAACATAACGGTAAATATATACAGCAGACGCTAAATATAATATGTTGCCACATATACCCAACAACACATGTAAGCTCCAATAGATCAAAGGACAAAGTCGCTCTTAAACTAAAAACATGCTGTTATATACAAAGGCAATCACACTTAGATAAAAACTTGACCAATAAAATTACACTTTCAAGCAGCAGCAATAAACATGTATACACCTTTCGTCCTAAAACTGCAGGTAACATATATTCTTCTAATTACAACACGAAGGCGGGGTCAATCTGTCAACGTTTCATTACATAAAATAATATAAAGACAAAATTCTCGAAGCTCAGACGAAAAAATACAACCTCGAAGTCAAAATTGCACTCCACACCTTTCCTTCAAATAATTAAATTTAAAAATGCATAAGACTCTTTTAACATCGAAAAGCCATTATAAAATAAACCTTATTATTTTATATTTTCATTTATTTTTAAAATATATCTTGCGAAATATTTACAAACTAAAAAATTGTGATCGTACTATTAGTAATAATAATAATAATAATAATAATAATAATAATAATAATAATAATAATAATAATAATAATAATAATAATAATAATAATAATAATAATAATAATAATAATAATAATAATAATAATATTAATAATAATAATAGTAATAATAATAATAATAATAATATAATGATATTCTCTATGTCTCATACAAGTGAAGCTTGGAACAAACATTTTAAACATCATTAGTATTACTACTATTATATATATATATATATATATATATATATATTGTATATATCGAAAGAGCGGCATATCACGAACTATATATATATATATATATATATATATATATATATATATATTTATATATATATTATATATATAAATATATATATACAAATATATAATATATATATATATATATATATATATATATATATATATATATATATATATATATATATATATATATATATATATATATATATATATATATATATACCAATGGGAGGTCTATTCGGTTGAAAACGCTCTTCAGGAGGGTTCAAACATGAGAGGGGATTGACATTTGAAACAAAGATCAAATCGAGCATGTTCAACCGTTACATCAAGCTCCCCCATTCAAGCAATTTACATCGTACATTTCTCATTTTACATTCTCCCTTTGATCGACAGTGAGAATGTCTATTCCTTCTTCGGTAGGTCGCTTCAAGTTCTCGATCCCTCCATCACCGATGGACCTACTTAAATAGTCGGCGATAATATTATCCTTACCGTGTATGTGCTGGAGGAGGAATCTGAATCGCTGTAAGTACAGTGCCCAACGCATAATCCTAGGACTGTCGTATTTCTTTTTATTCATAGCAGCCAGGGGTCTGTGATCTGACTGTAGCACAAACTCTTTTCCATACAGATATTGCTCAAACTTTTTCACTCCTGTTACTATTGCCAAAGCTTCCTTCTCTAGGATTGAGTAGCGTTGTTGGGTCGGCGATAGCTTTTTAATTTCGTAAGCTATCGGATGGAGTATGTCATCTTCTTCCTGAAGTAGAACAAATCCCAGCGATGTGTCTGAAGCATCCACCTGCAGGGTGAATAATTTGTCCAGCCGTGGCATACGTAAGATCGGCTTGGATGTTAAAGCCTTTTTCAGTCTTTCAAATGCTGTTTGGTGCTTCTCCTGCCACCTGACCTTTGTGGGCTCACCTTTCTTCGTGAGGTCAGTAAGAGGCGCGGCGACTTCAGCGCAATTCTTCACAAAATCGCAATAGTAGGCGGTCAAACCTAAGAATGATTTCACCTGCTTCTTGTTTTTGGGTGGCTCTGCTCTCAAGATATTTTCTATATTGTCATCCTGAAGTCCTTTTTCACCATTTCCAATGTGGTGTCCTAAAAATTCCACGCTTGAAGCAGCAAACTCCCACTTCGAAGGTCTCACCGTGTAACCTTCACTTTGAAGTTTTGACAGCACAGTCCGAATCGTGTCCATGTGACTTTTCCAGTTCTTCGAGTGGATAATGATATCATCAATATAAAAGTCCACATCATTGATTTCAATAAGTATCCTACGCATAGCTCTGACCAACGTAGCACTAATGCTGATTACTCCATATAGCCATCTCTTATTACGATAACGGCCGCTTGAAGTCGAGAAACCGGTTATATACTCATCTTCTATCTTACTCGGCATCTGCCAACATCTTTTGATCGCCTTCGACTTAACGTTTGTCAAAAGGCACGGTTTCCGACAAAACAAGTCGTCTTCCTTAGAATATATTGTGCTACTGTTACGGAACATTGTTCCAGGAGTATCAGTGATTTCATCCTTGAAGGGTTTTAAATAAGTCACTGGTTTCCTTTTAATCTTGTCAAAATTTACTCCACTGATCTTCACAATGCGGGTGCCTTTAACTTCTGTCAATGCAGGATTTTCCGATGGAACAGAGATATTCCTTTCGCTCTGTTTCTTGAAAAACAGTTGTTACTTCTCTATCATTGTTGTTATCCTGATCTCCTTTTTTCATACCACTCTCTTCTTTAGAAATATACTTCTTTGACCAATTATTGTGGTACGTTTTGATAACGTCACCAACTCTTATTCTGTAGTTATCTCGGTAAATATTGGGCCAGTAAAATTGTTGAGCTATTCTCCCCATAGTTCTCTTTATCATCTGATGCCCACCAAATAACTAATTGTGAGCTATGCTCAAAACTTTACCCCTATATTCTTTGGGTACAACCAACACATTTCTTTCAATTTGATTTTCAATTATTTTCTTAAATATCAGGTCTTTAATCAATAAATATTTCTTTTCGTCCTTTTCTTTGGACTTCCAAATTCTTTGTAATGACGGATCTTGTCTTTGTTTTTCTTTAAAATCTGCTCTATCTCTCATGAGATCCTGTACCTGATCGACTTCACCGTCAGATACTTCTGCAGGAGCTGCAAAACTCGGGGTAACTTCCATTTCATTGAAGTGTAACCCATCTGATACTCTTGTATCTTCTTCAGTAATAATGTTGCCGTCGGTGCACTTTGTCACGGGATTCTGGACCACTTCTAATCTTCTGCTGGAGACTCCTCTACCTCTGAAACCTCGACAATACCTCGATCGCTAGATGTTCTCTGCATGGGTACTTTTACAACTTCCACTTCCTCTTTCTTGAATTCATAATTAATAAGCGGGACTTCAAAATGAGTAGGTGACTCACTGACCATACTCTCCTCTGCCTCATTGATGATCTGGGAAATCAACTTCTCTTGAGTTGCAACGTCTTGCATTGCGCTTAGACACGAGAGCTTCTACCCATCCCATTCTTCATCAGGCTGATCTGGGGGTAAGACCCCATCATTGTTCCCTATAATCAAATCATAGACGACGTCCGGCATGACAACAGCCGTAGTCTTTCCCGCATAATATGGTGCATCCAATATTACACTTGCAAGTGGAACATTCTTAACAGTATTGTCTAACAGTCTCATTTTGGTATATTCTCCTGTGTAGTTTTCTTTGGGGACAAACTTTTGGCGCAAGACCGTCCCATTACATCCAGAATCTCGGAGACAGCGGACACGATAACCGTTTACGAAGCCGTCAACGACTGGCAGATGATGAGGGTTATCATCAGTACCCCCACCATACATAAGTTTACAGATTGGGCTCTGTCTTCACCTGCAACTGACAGGACTTTTTCCTTCGCAGTTATATCTGCAGAAGCCACTGTAGTTTTACTTTCGTCTTTCTGCCGTCCATTAAAAGTATTAAAACTACTGCCGCTACCATTATAGGGCGACACACGACAATCCTTCGCAACGTGTCCTTTACGTTGACACATATAGCAGGTGACAACATTCTTCTACTCAGTTGAGCTTTTGTTAAAGTCCTTTCTATAATCGTTGCTCTGGGCAACATTTACCGACACATTATTTCTGTTAAGCTTTGTGTTGTGGTATATTGGCTTTTTATCATAATACCTGTTATTATTACCTTGTCTGCTTTTATTATTATTAACGTGACTACTACGTGGTGCTAAGCTCATTCTGTGTGCTTGAAGATAATTCTCGGAGCTTGAGATTATTTCAGTCATCTCTTTATCATTCCTTTCCTTTAGGAATGTGGCAAGTTCTTTCGGCACGGTTGTCATATACTTGTCTATGGCTATGAATTTCAATAGTTCTTGTGCGCTCTCTTTTACCTCTGCGGCGGTTATCCACTTCTTGAGTGCATCCAGGTCCTTCTTCCTATAAACCGCAGGGTTGTCATCGGTAGTGGGAGATACACCTTTAAATTTGAGTCGGTATCCACTTTCTTTGAGGTCGTACCTGACTAGTAAAGCTTTCTTCAAAATGTCGAAACTTGACGCAGCTTCTACTGTGAGCTCATTATAAACTACTACAGCTTTTCCAGTCAGTAAAGACCCCAGCAGATGGGCATACCTTTCCTTGGGGATTGCATTTGCAATAGCTTGTTTTTCAAACAGGGTAATATACTCTTCGATGTTGTTGATTTTCTCGTCAAAATTTGGTATTTTCAATTTACGAAGCTTGTTGTGTGTGTGAGTATCGTTTGAGAGAGAAGTACTTGGAGGTGCAATTGACGCCTCATGTTGCCGCTGACGCTCTTCTGCGTCTAGATTCATCTGCAGCATCTTTTCTTCTGATACTCTAGCATCTTTCTCAGATTCAGCTGCTATTTTATTCTCTTCAATCTTCATTCTACGATCTTTCTTTTCTAATTCAGCCACGATTTTCCGTTATCCTAATTCTGCTTGGATTTTCCGTTCTTCCAATTCTGCTTGGATTTTCCGTTCTTCCAATTCTTTCAAGGCTTCTCTTTCTCTCATTCGCTCCTCCCTACAAAATTTCGCCGCCTCCATTCCTGTCAAGCCTAACCCCTTACATAATTCGATAAGAGCTTCGTTACTAGCCATGACTTTTCAATATAGTATACTTTTAGCACGTAGTCACGAAATAATATACCTTTCACTCAACGTAAAATACCGAGCTATTTTCAAAATTTAGCTCAAACTTTGAGTGTTATTAAAAAATATACCTGTGTGCAAATCTAAGGATATATATATATATATATATATATATATATATATATATAGTATCCATTCATATATAGCAACATATATACACCTCTATATAACCTTATATATATACTTAATATAACATATATAACATATATATATATACTCTATATATATATATATATATATATATATATCATAACCTTAAACTATATATATATATATATATATATATATGTGTATATATATATACAATCGACAAATTTGCAAAATTATCTGTAGAAGTTTGGTTTTTCGAAGGATAAAGCCGAGCGAGCGGAACGCATAAAATTTCGAAAACCCAAAATTTGTACGGATAACTTTGCTCAATTTTCGGTTCGTCCAATCTATTAAAATAGTCAAATATATATCTAAATAGGGATGTACCGATACCAGAAAAGAGGCCGATACCGTTACCGATACCGATACTCTATTTTTTCAGGTGTCGATACCGATCCCGATACCGATACCGATACTTTAATTAATATAATAAATATACAGTAATAAGATAGTACATTTGTGTAGGCAACTCAGGATTGCATTCCCTGTACAATCAATACTTAGTCATTTATTTCATATTTGGTTGTGACCAAGTATATTTATTTTATAAATTAAAATAGTATCTTAAAGGAATAATAAATGCAAATATAATATTAATAACTTTTTTATGTTTGTGTTTATTCAAAAAATATTTCATTTCCATTTTCCAGTAAGTATTAACAAAGTTTAGCTACTAGCTTTTATGTTTTAACATCACTACAATTTACAAGAAGATTCTTTAACTAGCTACAATATAAAGACAAAATAAAAAAACGCAGTTATTCAAACATGACATAATAATAATATGCTCCTTTAAGATAAGGACAGATATCATTCAATACTCAAATTCAAAAATTCTCAAATTGTGATGCAAAAGATTAAGCTTTCACTAGTGTCTGGCGAGAGCCTGTCTTTTTGGGGTGCTTACATTCCCACCTACACCTACACACTGATGAGGGAAGGACTGATAAATATTTGCTTGCAAGCACTGATAATAATGGAAACCTTGGCCCATTTTCATGTGCCACCACATGAAAGGATTCCCTTCTTCTGTAGGCAGCATCTCCATGTTTTCGTAAAGCTTCATCTAATCTTTTACAGATTGCAAATTTGAATTATCTTTGCTCCTTGATGACTGCCTCTTCAGTTTTTCGATGAGGGAGTTCCTTGGTGTGATTTCTTTGAAGGTGAATGAGATGTCCAAGCAATTTCGGCTTTGAACTTATCGAGAAGTTTAGCTCATATCCCCAAAATCCTCTTCCAGTTTGGGAAACGAACTTGGCGAGAAAACCATATCATCACTATCAGTGTTGTTGCCAGGGGTTGCTGAAAAGACGGCTTCCACTTCCACTTCTGTGGGTATTTTTTGTCACGCGAGCAAGCTCCTCGGTTATGCCATTTAATTGCATCCTAGAAGTGGTTCACCGTCGGAGATGCCATTCTTGTGGGGGTTTTAGCCCCAGCAAGAATTTCTCATTAAGAACCTTTATATATCGAAAACTAAGTTTATTAAACAATGTAACAAAAAAAAAAAAAAAAATTTATTCTTCGTTTCTTCTGATTTTTTTTTTGTTTCATTTTTATAGTTTTTATGCAATTCCAAATATGTTTAGTTTTCTCTAGCATCGACCGTTTTTATATTTACAACGGCATAAAATAATTATTGGCATCTTCTCATTTTGTAGGGTCGTTACCGGCATCGTGCTGAGTAAAGGTCAGTTGCCATTAATGTTTTCTGGGGATTGCATGATTAAGAACTGATTTATATATATATATATATATATATATATAACTCTAATAAATATACTTTTAATATATAAATATATATACACATTTCATATAAGATATATATAATAACTATATGCGAACTATTAATTTGGAACTATGATAGTTTTCTACAAGTTGTTGGAAATAAGTGCGCCAACTATATTATATTACCCAAAGCATATGTAACCAACCTTAACCATATATGCTCCAATAACATATTACTACAACAACTTCAATGCTTTACTTATAATAAATATATATATATATATATATATATATGAGCTGACTGCCGTCATGAATAGACGCACTAAAAACAGAGGGGAGGAATTGAAGAGAAGACTCAGAAGAAAGAAATTAGAGAGAATGACTAAATCTGCAAGAGACAAAAGCGAAGGTTTGGAAATTTACGCCATTAAGAAAAGAATAAGTTTTCAAGATTGAATGGAAGAAACCATGAAGGAACTGAAGATACTGGTAGTTTACAAAGTTAACTAAGTAGCCTGATTTTGAAATTTTAATAAAATTAAAATCGGAATAAGAAGAATATATATTAACATAATTAAATGAAATGGTGAAGCTCCAAAATTTTAAATCAAGTTCTTTTCTTTAAAATAAAGCATTTTAAAATTCATAGCTGAAAATTTTAGATTTATCTTTTGAAAACTAAAAGTAGAATATATTTTTGAAATAATAAAAACTGTTATGTAATTAAAATTCTTGTCAGAAAGTATGAATTCACCGCCGAAATTGAACTATATATAAAGTAGGATTTCTTCGTATTGGATTGATGGATTGATTGGAGCTGAGTACTTCTTTTTCCTATTTTCTCTTCTCTTAAAGGATATGAAGTTTAATGGCGCATTCTGTTCATTATGAAGATTTTCCTCGTACATTCAGCGGAGTCCGCTCGTATAGGTCAAGAAGGGATGGATCAAGCTCCAAAACTGCGTCCGGTAGCTCAGCGGTAGAGCACTCGCCCAACTAAGCGAAAGACCCAGGTTCGTCACTGGTCGGTCGTGTTTGTGTGAGCTATTCTCTTCTTGGCTCCGTCTTCTCAGACTTTAAAATTGAGCACACCCCCTCTAGATTAGGGCTCTGCCCGTGAGAGTGGTGTTTATATTCTGTAAAAATATATGTAATATATATATATATAAAAATATATATATATATATATATATATACTTGCTTTATATATATATATAACCTATATATACTGTATGTAATAACCTTATATATATAACCAACCAATCTACAAATATGCCTATATGCCTATATATATATATATATCCAGTGGCGTAGCTAGATGTTTTTGCATGGGTAGGCAAGATATCACTACCATCACCAGCATCACCATTAATAATAATAATAGCTGTATGTATTCAACCAACAATATTATGTAGCCTTGTAATATGTAATAGCCTTAACAACCAATAGTAACGCCAGTAACAGCAACTAACCAGCCTTATGCGTAGCATAGGCTATTTCGCTCAGCCCAGCGCCCAGCAATAGCAACAGCAGCCAGCCAGCAGCCAGCCTTGCCAGCCAGCCCAGCCAGCCCAGCCAGCAATATATGTAGCAGCCAACCAGCGCCGCGCGCTGCTGCTCAGCAGCCAGCCAGCATGCCCAGCCAGCCAGCAGCTGTATGCTATGCTGCTGTGCTGTAGCAGCAGCAGCCAACCAGCAGCCAGCCAGCTGTAATCCGATAGTTAGAAGATCAGGTTGGATGGAGTAAGATGAAGCTGTATGTAATATGTATATGTATGTAATACAATAACATAACAATATATGTAACCAGCAATATAGCCAATAATAATAGCCAATAATAATAATATAATATAATATAATAGCAGTATAACAGCTATGCTTTGCTCAACAATATATGTGTATATCAGCAGCAATAATAGCCAGCCAATAATATGTATATATGTATGCCCAGCCAATGCCAGCAGCCAACAGCCAGCCAGCATGCGCTATACAGTAACCAATAACAACAGCTGCTCGCTGCTGCTCTGCTCCAACAATAACAGCCAATAATAGCCAGCCAATAATAGCCAGCCAATAACATATGTATATGTATATGTATGACCTGCTCAATCTAGCCATACAGTATATCAACAATAATATATGCCAATATTATGAGTTCCCTATTAACATATGGACACGAGACTTAATACAACCAACCAGCAGCAACATAATATATCAGCTGCTCTAACCAATAATATATATGTAATAATAATAATATATAATAATATATATATATATATTTAACTATCTATATATATATAATAATATATGTATAATATCAGTAGCGGCTCGTGGACCGAAAACATGGGGAGGCAAAGTGAATTAAAGATGTTTATATATGTATGTATATATATATATAACCAACAGCTAACAATAATAACTGCTGTAACCTGAGCATAATATATATATATATATATATATATAACTTTGCTGCTGTATATATATATATACTATATGCTGCTACTATATATATATACTACTAACAACAACCTTAACTTTAATATGTGGATTGATGTGTGTGTGTGTGTGTGTGTTAAAAATGGGATACAAATGTATGAAAATTACACTACAACTACAGCTACTTGAAAAGAAGATCAATTCTTCTTGCCTTTCTTCTACGAACTTATTTATAATATTTTCATACCAGGATGGATTTCTTAACTTTATTAAAGTTCTGTTTCTATGGAAAAATGGCCAAATTTAACAGTCTGCCCTGACTCATCGTTTCGGAGGAATGTCTTTATTCGATTTAGGTAAGAAAACACTTTTTAACAGATGCCTTTGTTGCTGAAAGTGTGGCGATCAGACTAAAAAGTCTATAAGATTCGGGAAACCCATCTTGTGAATCATTCTCTACGATGGTTTTTAAATTAGTTTGAATGTCCTTGTTCCGAAAGACATTAGCATTTGTTTGGTCATAAATCACAGTTAATTCATTACGTAAAAATGATCTGTCAAAAAAGATACCATATATGGCCATTAAAGAATCTAAGGCTTCTTCAGGAAACTTGTTTTGGAAGTTGAGAATTTTGTGAATTCCCTAACTGTAGGAATTTTAAGGCCGATAAATTTGAGAATTTTGCCCTCATCTGAATGATGATATTATCAGTTATTTCATAAAGGTTTCTCTTATAATGGCTGATTCTCTCTCTCTCTCTCTCTCTCTCTCTCTCTCTCTCTCTCTCTCTCTCTCTCTCTCTCTCTCTCTCTCTTTCTCTTTCTCTTTCTCTTTCTCTTTCTCTTTCTCTCTCTCTCTCTCTCTCTCTCTCTCTCTCTCTCTCTCTCTCTCTCTCTCTCTCTCTCTCTCTCTCTCTCTCTCTCTCTCTCTCTCTCTCTCTCTCTCTCTCTCTCTATATATATATATATATATATATATATATACCTCTCTATAACATACATGCTTAACGCCCACATGCTATAGTTAATATGTATAATATAATATATATATATTCCTTCACTAATATATATGCATAATAATAAGAAACAATAATTATATACTGAATAATATATATATATGTCTATGCAATATATATAATAATACATTTAATAATATATATATATAATAACCAACCAATATGTAATATAACATAATATAGCACCTAACCCAACAATAATATGTAATACCAACAACCAATAACAACCAATAACCAATATAACCTTGTATACGACACCAGCACCAACTGTAACAGCCAACCTTGTATATGTATATGTATGCTCAGATTGCCCCCCAAAATCAACATATATATTACTTGCCTATATATTATCTTTTAGCAACCTTATATATATATATATATAGCTGCTATATAACATATATATATTAAATAAGGTTTTGTTTTTATTTAATTTTAAAAAATAATAATTTCCTTTATTTTATTGTTTTTCTTTATATTTATTGCAATGTTTTTATTAATGAGAATTGTTGCCAATTTTGGGAGGGATTATTTTTATGACGTTTTCCGGAGGCCTTGTGGAAAAAGGCATCCCTCAAAATAGACAAATAGAATAAGGTTTCTTTTACGTTACCATGACAACCAGTGTTTTGAATGCATTATAATTAAGCTCTTTACGGAAGCACAAATCGAAATTCCTCCTGTCAATGATCCATAGGAAAAATAATGTTTCGAAGAAAATAAATGATTTTAATGTAAAATTAGCGTCCTTGTATAACACATTTTAAACATTATTTTAATAATAAATAGTAATTTTGAATTATTTTCTTACATTGATTATTTGCTTTTATTTGCTTTTATTTTTTTAGAGGAGGCCAGGCCTCCTGTGCTTCCCCTCTAGTAAAAGAGCCATACGATATATATATATATATATATATATATATATATATATATATATATATAACTATAACTAATATATATATATATATATATATATATATATATATAACATAACGCTGCTGCTCTTTCCAACATGCTCTATGCTATATATATAACACTGCTGCTCTTGCTACTACTCTGCCTCTATATAATGAGGATTAATTAAGAGTACGAAAACCGAAAAACGGTTTCCAAGAATTTTTAAAAAATACCCATTATATGGCAACAGCAACGCCAAACGAAGACAGGCTCGCCTGTCTTAATATCATTGCAAATATAGGAATATTTTATTTCGACTACCTTACCTTAGGTAGGCAAGTTATGTAGTAGATAGGCAGGCAAAGCATAAATGGCTAAGCTCATTTTTGTTTATATTTCTTTAAGATTTTGAAGTTTAATTTTCTTATGGTTTTCTTATTATATTAACATTTTTATATTTTTGATGTATTTTCTTTTCAATTATTAATGTTCTTAAATAAGAAGGCATTTCCTACCCAGTATCGCCAACTGCGCCGCGATATATATGTATACATAACTTAATAATATGCACCAACATACCATAACAGCTGTAGCAGCCAGCAACCAGCGCCAGCCATATATCATATAGCCTTGCGCGCGCTGCGCTATATATATATAACCCAGCCATGCAGGTGCTCCAATTAAACGGCAAGCGCATCCAAAGAATTATATATAAAAAAGAAAAAAAAGAAAAAAAAAGGGAAATTAAATTACCAGTTTTTCCAGTTGGTATGCAAGTAAGTAAAAGAGAAGATGAAAAAGAGGAAAAAAGAAGTTCTGATATTCCCACAAACCTCTGCTCAACCAACCAACATAATATATATATATATATATAATATATATATATATCGTTGTTTAACTACGTTCTACTGCAATGATATAAATTGAAGACGAGGCGCAAACTTAAATATTTTTTTTTCCTCGATTATTAAAGGCATGGTAATAATATAAACATTTGTAAAATTGCAAGTAGACAGTGTAATACGTTGGCAGATTCATTTTGTTATGTGTGTGGATATTATGTTAGTTCTAAGCACATTTCCACCAAAATTGTAAAGGGAACCAATTATTGGATAGCGTACAGGCTCTACTTTGGTATGCCTATTGGTGATTAAGATATAAGCACTGGTCACCTCATTATATGTGGAAGTTGTAAAACAACCCTAGAGGGAGGGCTAAGAGGAACAAGAAAAGCAATGCCTTTGGCGAGAGCCAACGAATCACTATGATGACTGCCACTTCTGCATGGTGAATATTACAAAATATGGAAAAGGTAAAGGAAGGCAATCTCTTCCATACCCAGATATTTCCTAATTTAGAACACCCAGTTCACTCAAAATGAAAACACCCTATACCTTCCCCACACCTTCTGTAAGTAAAATTGTTTTATGACCAAGTCCATGACATATAAAAGAAGAAACGTATGTTTCCTCAAAAATATGTAGCTTATAGTAACATATATAATATATGTATATATATATATCAGCACTTATAATAATAATATAGTATATAGTAGCAACAATATGTATAACCACTCTGCTGCCTGCTCTTTATATACAACATTTCTGCGCCAACCAGCCAGCATATAGCCAGCCAGCCAGCAGCCAGCAACCCAGCTAATATCAACAACAGCATATATGCTCCCAGCGCCTGTACTGTAATATAGCCTGCCAGCAGCAACCAGCCAACTTAATAATAATAACATATATATATATATATATAACCCGGGTTTTTCGCTTTTCTTTTTACAGATGATGAACTCATTGAGAACGTGGCCGTGCCAAATCCTTCGAAATTGAAGGAAAAGATGAGCATAATTGAAAATGATGCCTGGTGTGCATTCCGTAATCGTGGTTCAGGATTTTTAGGAAATTGTAAAAATCCAAATTACAAACAGCTGATAAAAATGCTCAATGATTGTTATAAAAAATGGGTGCCGTATGTCATTAAAGGTGCGTAATTTACACTCGCATTTGGACTTTTTTTAGAGAAACTTTAGGGATGTAAGTGAAGAACATGGTGAAAGATTTCACCAGGATATTCAGACAATGGAAAGGCGATACCAGGAACGTTGGGATAGTGCCATAATGGGTGATTATATGTTGATTTTGATAAGAGAAGCCTAATCGATTCACAAGAGAAAAACACGATGAACAAAGTACTTTTACATGCAAAGTAAGCATGTTTTTGGCATAGTAAAGCATTGACTTATATTTTGGGGATATTAGTATGCATCTTATCAAGTAAAAAGTCTTTTTTAAGTTACTGTTCGTAAATGTAAACTTTCAAATAAAAAATTGTAATAAGTACCTACAGTGTAAGCTCATTAACAAACCTTAAAAATTCTAAAACTTAAATATTGCAATAACTCTCAAAGTATCGATGATAAAAAAAAATGAAGGTCATTTCTGTGCTCAGCGTCCAAAAATATATAAGATTCAATAAAAAAATAAAATGAAACATTTTTTGTGTTACATAGTGTTATTGAATCTGAAAGTTTATCATAATTAATTCTTCACCCAAAAAGTAAGAAGTACCGGCCATATTAACCAATACCGATACCGATTACGATTCCCACAAAAAAGGCCGATACTACCGATACCGATACCGATACTATCGGTACATCCCTATATCTAAATATATTTGTTGGACAATAATAAATAATTTTATATATGCTGTGTCAATTTTATAATAGCAATATTCGTTAAAGCTATCAAACCTTAAACAAAATGCTCTAAACGGAATTAGATTACTTAAAGAAATTATTAATAAATATTACAACAACTACCGCTCTTTGCGACGGAAAAATTAAAGTATTAACACTACTTTTAATACTACAATACTTTTAATACCAGTAATACTCTTTTAAAATAAACCAATACCTTTAATACTAAATAACGCTTTAAACGATATACAATGCCTTTAAACGCTATCCCGGACAGGCATTACCAAGATTTATGGTACTATGTGACGTCAATAACTTATTTTATTTATCTTGAATGAATTCCTGGCCAGGCCTCCATCTAATGCCACACGTAACATAAATGTTTTCGCCACTCTGATGATAGTAACGTCTTAACCACAAAGATTATAAATGAATCTGATGGATCCTGAAACACTTGCACAAATATTATGCTGACTTACCAAACCTCAACTGATTAAGGAGAAAGTATCTCAGTGCGAGGGGTTCGTTTTTAGCATAAGGCCAAACATCAAAATATTAATAAGAGCAATCAAAATAAATATAGCATTGAATAAAATTGACACGACAATATATATACAATTATTTATTAAAAAAATAAATAAATAAATAAATATCTTTCAAAAATATCTTACATCAAATAGTATTATCTATAAAAAAGGACCTGATATTATGACCCCCGATATTTTATGAGATATTACTAAATCATAAAATAAGAGGCATAATAAAAGATAAAAAACAAAAACAAAAAACAAATTACAATTAATAAAATATTTCAATATATTAAATAATGATTTACCTTTAAATAAAATATCTAAACGCGTTGAATATTATATCCCCCGTCTTGAAAAATATCACTATTTTACGAGAACCGAGCAA
>JABUQX010122123.1:10000-12500 GCA_015478945.1 Trachelipus rathkii | reverse complement strand
CGTTACGTTTTTGCACTACATTTTTTTGTGTATGCGTGTTTCTTCATCACTACTGGATTGTAGAAATTCTTCCAGTGAAGAATCTGTTATTAATTTACTTGTAGAAAGTGTTGGTTCGGTAGATTCGTTTTTTTTTCTTTTATTGGGTGGCGAACTAATAGACTGTTCGGATTAAAGTTTAACTACAACACAAAGTGACGATTTAACTTGTTCTAGTATAATATTGCTACAAAAAAACTTGCCTTTTGATTTTTGAACGGTGGATCTTAAGTTAAGTTGCAATGAGTATGAAAGGTCATTTAATTTACACAGAACAAAGTTTTGCATAGCTCAGTTTTATTAATCTTCCCACGTTTGAAATACGTCGTTCATTATCATTTGAAGGATCTGCTCATCATGCAGACTGAGCATTGAACTTATGATATTACATCGGAGAAAGAAGCTGTAGAGCGCTGATTTTTTTGGATTCTTAATCTGCATGTGACCCTGTTGGATCAAATACTTATGAACTTTGTGCTGTGAGATCATAAGTCACTCATTACACAGTTGGATTGAAGTCTCATGTCTTTCATTTAAGTTTGCGTCTCAGATACATTTATTGTATTTTATTACTAAAATATCTTTATCAATCATCGACAAAAAATCTGCCAACATCCGCAGGCAAAGCGCGATGCCGATGCGGATGCGGATCTTTAATAATTTGCGGATGCGATGTTACCCTGCATCAATAATTATAATATATATATATATATATATATATATAATTAATATATTTATATATATAGTATATATATAAAATAATATATATATATATACTATATATAATAATATATTAGGTTGATGGACACTGACATGCGCATGCCGCATCCGCATTTGCGAAATCCGCCATCCGCATCCTCCACTAGCGGCAACACCGCATCCGCAATCGCGCATCCTCTTCTTGAAAAAATGAGGAATGTTGCACGGAATGTTTTCTACAATCTGGATTAAGTGCATATTAAAATAAAATATTAATTTGTCATCTTTATCATGGAAGTTTATGGGAATAATTGTAATCTTGAATTTCGATATCCTGTTTAATATATATATAATATATATATATATATTTTATATATAATATATATATATATATATATATAATATATATATATATATATATATATATTACTTATAATATTATGTATATATATATATATATATATTATATATAATTATATATATATATATATATTATATATATAATAATATATATAATATATAATATATTAATTATATAGATATTAATATATATATATATAATATATATATAATATAAATATATTATATATATATATATATATTATATATATAGATATATTTATTATATATATATATATATCATATAATATATATATATATAGGCCGTGTACGTGGAGGCAAGAAATGAAGCGGAGAGAGTGAAGAGGAGGGCAAAGGAGGAGGTGGCTGGCTAGCAAAGGAACTGATGGATGATATGAAGGAAAGCAAGAAGAAGATTTTTAGATTGGCAAGAACGTATTGAGGAGCGAAGAGTAGTAGAGTATGTAATATCAAAGACAAAAATGGAGAAACATTGGTAAGCCTGGAGGAAAAACAAAAGGTGGATAGAGTACTTTGATGAGTTGTTGAATGTAGAAAGTGCAGTCGGAAGAGGAAGGGGAGAGAGAGGAGGAGGAGAGAAACGTGGAGGGAGAATAGGATGAGGTAATAACGGAGGAGGAATTTGAGGAGGCGTTAAGGAAAATGAAGAGCGGAAAAACTCCTGGTGAAGATGGGATAAATATTGAGTTGCTGTAGGAGGGAAGAGAGGGGCTGAAAGCATCGATGCTGAGATTTCTGAACATGTGTTGGGTGGAGAGTAGAGTGCCGGAAGGTTGGGGAAGGTCAATAATAGTTCCCATTTATAAAAGTAAGGGGGACGCAGGAAATTGTAAAATTATAGAGGAATACTCACCTAACTGATCACAATGCGAAGTTAGTATGAAAAGAAAATTAGAAAGAAAATTTAGATAAAAAATAGAGCCAAAGATTGGGTAAGAGCAGAGTAGGGTACAGAGTCGTTTAGAAATTACTTACAGATTTAATGTTTATGCATTAAGAATGATACAGGAAAAAACATGGAATACAATAAGAAGGAATATATCGCCTTCATAGACTTGAAGAAAGCATTTGATTCTGTACCCAGAGAGAAGCTGTGGAGAGTTCTGGAGAGGGATTATGAAGTTGGAGGCAGACTAATAAAGGCAGTAAGAAAAAGAAGTACATACGTGAATAGCATAAGTAAGGTAGAACAGGATTAAAAAACGAGAATGGTTTGAGGTTAAAAACTGGAGTAGCAGAGTAGTGTGCTGTCAACGATACTGTATTAAAGCGATTTTGGACACATCATAAGAGGGTAAAAGAGAGTTTAGAAGAGATGACGAAGACATTATGTATATGCAGATTATTTGCGTGTTGGAGTGCGAGATAGTGAAGGTGAAGC
>JABUQX010122123.1:0-7500 GCA_015478945.1 Trachelipus rathkii | reverse complement strand
AAAACTAAATATAAGTTCAAAGGTCATTTATGTATTCATTAGTTTATACAACAAAAACTTAATAAGATTTAAAAATGAGGAGTTTTTCTGGCATGTTACGCTTATACGGTAATCTGCTTTCACGATTCATCCCAAAGATATTCTCTCAATCTGTTTTCGTTATATGATCCTGGTAGTGGTGTTCAAAGTTCCAAATATCCTGGAATCTCGCCCTCGAGTAAAAATTAAAGATAAATTTAGCAAGATCGAGCAATTGAAGGGTATGAACTTTCCTAGACAGCCCATTTTCCGTACTCCTGACCAAGGTCTCAACAAGCTCCTCATAGTTTTCGACTGTTAATTTCAAAGAAAGCGACAAACCACTACAACCAAGAGCGTGTCCCAAGCTGCTTTTTGCCTAGTCAGCGTCTTTCGGAAATTCTTTTCACTCTGTGATCTGTTATTATTTTGGTCCGGACGAAGATACCGGCTTTGAACCTTTGCCCCAGACAGCTTAGGAAGGAAGCCTTGGAGGTAGATAAGACTGAAGACTCTGATCTAGAGCTGAATGACAAACTGTTTCCATGAGTCCGTCCGAATTTTATATGTAAGTGGAGGAAAACAATATTTTCTGGGGATCCAACAGAGGCTCCCTTTGACATTGTTCCTCCCTGCACTGAACTCAGTCGCCTGTGGCCTATCTCGCCTTTGGCTATGTTCTGCGGAGGCCTGCTATCCAGAACATAGGTAAACATGGAAATTTGGTATAGCTGTTGGAGGGACCCATCAAAGGCCACCATTTTGAAATCTCCGCAGAAACTTCCGATTGTTCTTCATATTCGTAGAACTTAGCCAATAGTGCTTCAAGCTGCTGTGTTCCTCTTTGAGCTGCACCGAGTGAGCCAAGGAAAGAGATGGATACATGTTTCCATTATGAGTAAAGCATCTGCCTTTAAGCACTTCGATGAGCTTTTTATGAATGGGCTTGCTAAACCTCGCAGCGGGTTTTTATGGGCAACACAAAGTGCTCTCAAACAAATCTGTCACGCTTTGTTGGCCAAAAGCAAGCCCATCTTGATGACAAAAAAAAAGTTAAAACGAGTGATGACACTTCTTTTCTGACTTGCGACTTATCAACATCTTTTCATGTACAATTAGGTCCGTCTGCCTCTGATTCTCTCGAACGATCATTAGCTCGGTTCAATTGGACTTTGTTGAGACTCAAGCATCCTAATCAAAGCTGTTGATGTCCTTTCTTGAGCTTGGGTCCGATATGGATTTCTTTCCTTCTAAGTTACATTATACTTCAGGATTACCGACTTCATTGTCTTTCTGATTTGCTGCTTTTTCCTAAAGTATGGACTGTCTTCCTTAGAGCGAATTTGCTACAAGGATGGCTGCAGGAGAATACGACTACCTTAGACAATTGGATTGAACTGGTAGTTCTGGATATATGATAGGCAGGCTATTTTTGTCCAGCTCAACGGTTTAACAGGTCCACACAACACAAAGAAAGCATTGGGAGTGGTCAGTTTGGCTCTCGTCCACAATTTGGGGAATTGCGATTCTCCCATAGCCGTTATCTATTCCCCCCCGTGTACACCCGCGAAGAAAATCTTATATACAAATCTTAAATATCTTTTACTCATTGTTATTAAAAAATATGTTAAATAAATTCAAATTTTCATTTAAAGATTCCATAGCTATCAAATTCAAAACAAGCCATATATATATATATATATATATTATATATATTGATATTATATATATATATATTATATATATATATATATATATATATATATATATATATATATATTATATAATATTTATATATATATATATTATATCTAATATATATATATTATATTATATTACTAAAACTAAATAAGTTATCTCCTTTACTCGGGTTGCTCGTGATTAGCTCGAGTTAACTATAGAAACGATCGATCTTCTTCAAATTTCATAAAGTTACGATAAAATTCTCTTATTTTTTTGGCGAAAATTGGTCATATTGAAGAAAATATTACATAATATATATAAAAGATTATTTAAAATTTAAACAAAAAGTGTAAGAATCATCGCTATTGAATAATGCTATTTTTCAATTGATTATAAAAGGTGGCAGGTCCGCTTCTGCAAAAGAGCGGACAGAAAATTTGAAGGCAGTGTACAATAGTCTATATCTATATAATAATAATTTTTTAACAAACAATATTTAATAAAATAAATAAAAATAATAAAGAAATTAATAAAATACTAATAATAAAATAATAAAATAAATAATAATAATAATAATAATAAATATAAAAAATAATATAATAATATAATAATATAATAATATAATAATATAATAATAATATAAGTCCAAAATCAATAAAAGAGTAAAAAAAACAACTTGAAAAATACAATAGAAAACCATAAAATCATCTTTTTTTAAATCAAAACTAAAACTTTTAAATATGAATCACTACCACTAAAGTAATATTGACGTGAATATTTTGCCTCTCTCTCTCTTCTCTCGATTTATTCGGTACGCGATGTTTCATAGTTTGTATTATATATATTATATTATATATATATATATTTATAACTATATATTATATATATAGTATATTATATATATATATTATATTTTCTATATTATATAATATAATATATCCTATATATATATTTTTTATGCATGTCATCCAATTAATTACTTCGAATAATTTAATTTATTAAAATGTTCTCAAAAGAATAAAATTACTATTATATATGCAATTAAGTTGTATATATAATTATATTTATAATTATATATTTATTTTATATAAAATTTATACGATGTTATATATATATATATTATATATATATATATACTTATATATATATATATCTTATTATATATATATATATATAAGGTGATTATTTGGTTTAATACTACAACTCATATCTCAAAATCTACAATATGCTTACAGGGAAATAGGAATACATTGTTGGAATCCTGGAAAAATTTTATTGCGGACATACTGTAAAAACAAAAAAAAAAAAAAAAAAAAATCATATCTCAAATACTACAATAGCTACGCGAAAAGAATACATTTTTGAAATCCTTTTAAAAATTTACAGTAGAAAATGCTAAAAATGTAGGAGGGCTCGAGCAAACGGGGAACACAGGGGGGGACGTTTCCATACCATACCCCTAGGGGAGGGGCGGAGGAACCCCCAGGACACCCAAATACCAAAGGCGGGGTTCGCGGAGACGCCTCCGGAGAAGGGGGGATAGTCCTAGCCTCCGTAAAGTTCCCCTGAGCGCCGAGAGACGCCGCTCCTGCAATCGGTGCGGTATACCTTGGGTATTCTTTAGTTAACAAAAAATTAACTATAATAGCAAGTCTATTTATTTTAACCGAGTAACTTATAAAAAGGTCTTTAAATAGAAATTTCTCCTCATTATTTACTCATTAATTCTATAACAATACATTTTTTTTTTTTATTTTTTTTTTACATGTTCCTAACTAATAATTTTACCAAAGGATTCCAAAAATGTATTTCTTTTCGCTGTTGCTATTTTGTGAGTTTTTGAAGTTTTTTTTTTTTTTTTTTTTTTTTTTTTTTTTTTTTTTTTCTTTTTTTTTACATTTTCCGCACTAAAATGTTAGCGGATTCCAACAATCGTATTACCTTTTCCCTGTTACTTATTGTAGTTTTTGAGATATGAGTTCGTAGTTGTTAGACAATTTCACATATTCTACTATATACTTTAATATACTATACCTTATATATATATAATAATTATATATATATATATATATATATATTATATTATATATATCTATACTATACTATATATAATTATATCTATATAATATATATAAAATTATATCTACTATATATATATATATATATATATACTATATATATTTATATATATAATTGCGCAGCCCTATACGATTACGATAGAAGGCATGGTTTCAGGTAATCTTTTGAAAAAATTTATATGTACATGATCACGAAAAGTAGTACATAGAGTGGATTTTGTGACACCGTGTGCGCTGCCGAGCCTGCCCAGCAGAAGAACCTCCTGAAGGCTTTTTTTTGGCACCAGTAATTTTTTTGTGAGCACCCCTTCGAAGAAGGGGTGTGCCAGGCCGGATGTGGAAGGCAATTCTGGCGTAAAGGTAATGGAACCCCTATTTTTGCCCCCGCCCCCTAATCTTTTGAGAACCTATTTTATTTTTTTTTTTTTTTTTTTTTTTATTTATTTATTTATTTTTTTGCTGAATTTCTCCCCCCTCCCCTTTAAGCGCTTAAGGGGGGGAGGTGCGGTTTCGGAGTTCACACGCGTTTTCGCCATTAACCGCAAGGCCCCGCCGAAACCGCGGCCGAACCCACCAGCCATGCACTCGCACCCTTGCAATTGCAAGCAGCCGGATAGTTTTTTTTTTTTCGCTGTTTCGCATCCTGGTTTTTTTTTATTACTCACAATGTATTTTAATATCCACGAATACATCCATAGACACATACACTCACCCTTATACACACAGACACAGACACATCATCCCAGTCCTTCCCTCCTACCCCGTTTCATTCACCGTATCTCTATACACATTCCATTCACCGTGACTGCTTTATCTGTCTGTGCTCTCCAAGGAGGTTTTCCCAATCCCCTATACCATAGTTTTCATTGAATCTTTTTCTAAAATTTGCTTTTTCACTATCATATATATATATATATATAATACTATATTATATTATATAATTATATATTAATAATATATATATATATATATATCTAATATATATCTATATACTATATATATATTATATATATATAATATATTAGTTGCTCTTGTTACCTACTTCTGGAAGGTTTCACAGGTATCCTGAACCCATTGGGCCTTCTTTAAGGGAATGGTACACCAAAATGTCATTCTTATACTACTTGCCATTGTATATGCTCAGACCGTTTGCGCATACCATGTATATGCATACATGCGCATGCGCATAACATCTTTCTCTCTATCTGATGAGAATCATCCGCACTCACCAGAATGACAAAGGAATTTGGTGGGATCAATCTTACAAAAATGATGACCTATACCAGTCACTACCGAACTGGAAATCGACCCGTAGCTCTAAGGAAGTAAGTATATAGGATTAACTAATTGGGCTCCGTCTGAATGCCCTTTAATCATATCCAACAAATGTTACTTATATATAAATCATTTTTATGCATAGCACAAATTTTGGAAATCGCTATTTCCATATTAAAAGTTTAGAAAAAGCGCATCTCGATTTTGCATTTTATATATATGTGCAATTTATATTTCTATATTATATTATATAATAAATAATATATATTATATACTTATATATATATATATACTATTATATATATATATATATTTATATATTATATATATATCTTATATATATAATATATAATATTATATATATATAATATATATATATAATATAACTATATATATTAACAACGAGAGAGAGAGAGTAAAATCGCTATCATCCATACACACAACTCATACTATTACACCTATTCTATCAGCACTCACCATACACCACCATCACACACACCCGTTATGCTACTTATACACCACACTCACATCCACACACACACCCCCGCTAGGCTACTTACACACAC
The DNA here is from genome assembly GCA_015478945.1 of Trachelipus rathkii. Taxonomy (NCBI): domain Eukaryota; kingdom Metazoa; phylum Arthropoda; class Malacostraca; order Isopoda; family Trachelipodidae; genus Trachelipus; species Trachelipus rathkii. Next base: position 1,880 of record JABUQX010122123.1, on the reverse strand, counting down.
ATACACCCACCATAGACACTTACACGTTCACATCTGCACCTACACACCACACATGCTAGACACTATAACCCCGCCCTCACCTACTACACACACCCACCCTACCGACCTTGCCATGGATACATACTCCAACCGCTAGCTCACACCTACAAGCACCGTCTACACACACTATGCCTTCATGCACACGACGCACTCCCGCTGGGCTATTTATAACACCACACACATACGGTCTAGGCTTTTATACACACATACGCCTACCCATAGGAACTTACGCTCACACTATACCTACAACACAAACCACATACCTAGACACATACCCCCCCTTGAATACATACACCCACCCGAGCTCACACCTACACCTACACACACACACACAACACATATTATATTATATTATATATATATATATATATACTTATTATTATATATATATATATATATATATATAATATATATATTTATATATATTATATTTATATATATATAATTTATATATTATATATTATACACCTTTTACTTAAAACATTACAATGAGTCATGTATCAAGGAACGGTATCCAGAGGAGCGTTTAGGGTAAAGCCCCATCAGCGACTAATTCACAATTGATGAGTCGAGTACTGAGGCCATGTAGTTACACTCTAAAACCAGGAAAGCTTGACCAATAAATTAATAATTTAGAAATCTATTTAAGAAGTTATACCAATATAAATAATGAAAAAGAATGAGGAATGAGAAAGGAAGAAAAAAAATCCAGAGTGTCTGATTTATAATCATTTTATTTTACTAAAATTGTACGAATTTTATTAAAAACATCTAACATTACATACCTTAAGAGTAATCAGTTAATATCATAGAGGGTGTTACCTAACAACCTAAGGGATTAGCGTGGCTTTGTTTTACTGCTTTATACTGCTTTAACTCATGTTTTAAACTGTTTAACTCATATGTTTTACTGCTTTAACTCACTATTTATTAAATTAACATACGCTTAAAGTCAGTATCAGTAAATCAATACGAGGCTGTTACATGTAGCAGAAGGGGTTCAGTAATGCCTTTTGTTTACTGCTTTAACTGCTTTAACTCATAGTTTTACTGCTTTAACTCAATGTTTTTAACTGCTTTAAACTCCTATATTTACGTTTTTACATAGCCTAAAGCCAGTAAATCAGTAAATCAATAGAGGCTGTTACATAGCACCAAGGGGATTAGTACTTGCTTTTTGTTTTCTGTTTACTAGCTTTAACCTATGTTTTTATGCTTTAAGCTCATCATGTTTTACTGGCTTTAAACTCATATAATTTATTAACATTACATACCTTAGCAGTAAATCAGTAATCAATAGAGGTGTGACCTAACACATATGCAAGGAGTGATTAGTATTGCTTCCTTGTTTTACTGCTTTAACTGCTTTAACTCATGTTTTAACTCATTTTTATCTCATGTTTTACTGCTTTAAAACTTTCATATGTTTTACTTGCTGTTACAACTCATGTTTTACTGCTTTACTCATTGTTTTACTGCTTTAAACTCACTTGTTTCACTGCTTTAACTCATATGTTTTGAACTGCTTTAACTCATATATTTATTAAGCATTATGTTTTTTATTTTGTTTTAAACTACTTTTTATTTATTTTATTATTATTTTTATCTTATTTTTATTATTATTTTTTATTATTCATACTTAGTGTTATTTTACTTCATGCTCTATTGTTATTATATTTAGAATCCACACATTCACTTGCACTTATACCACATTCACATGACATTACATTTACGCCATAGACATTAATTACACTTACACACGCTGTCCCACACCCACACACACCACACACACACACACTATATATATCACTATTACACTTATACACCAATTACTATGAACT
>JABUQX010122122.1:42500-45345 GCA_015478945.1 Trachelipus rathkii | reverse complement strand
TGTTCATCTTGATAATATTTGTATAAATTCTTTAAATTTTCATTTTCTAAATTTGATGCCAGTTTAGCTAGGGACGATGACATAAATCTAAAACTATCGAGGAATCTCAACTCCATGCTTGTTGAGATTGTTCCTTCATCAACTTTTATAAACTGACTGAAACTTATATAAGTTTCATCCGTTTGAGGAATTGCTTTTAATTCACCATCGGTACGTCCAAATTCTTTAACGAATAAATGAGCATCGTATTTGGATAAGTTATGCATTATTATTGGAATAAATTTAGGATTTCTAATTTGTAAATTACAACTTCTGTGAGCAGGTCCTCTATATTCTCCTGTTAAATGATTATGGTCTCTTACTTTGAAATCTGATTGCGTATATTCTTTTTTACATACATAACAACGATTAGCGTTTTCATGATTCATTTCTTCTTCTGAAGTTAAATTCATTGGTTTGTTCATTTTCAGTAATTTATAAATTCTTTTTGATTCTGAAATTAAATATTCTACAAACGTTTTAGATGCTTCTTTACCTTCATATATTTCAAATTTTGAATATTCATCGATATCACATTTCGTATAACAACACCAGCTGTTTGGTTGATGTTTCTGTAAGTTAATGGTATAGGATTCATTAGGGTTTGGTTGACTCGTATGTATTTTTTGTAAGGTGCTTTCAAAATCTGCATATATAACAAATGGATGTCTGAATTGTTTATAATACAGTTTAAATTGAACTTGACCTTCAGATAATTCCATTCTCACCGGTTTATGAATACTACATTCTGGTAAATGATTATCTAATAATTTTTTTATAAAAACTATGTAAACAGAATCGACATGGATAAGTTTTTTCTTTATGCTTCTTATCTATGAATGGACTCAAATGTTTCATCAGTAAATAATGTGTATTTTTATCATTTGATATTAAAAGTAAATCAACATGTTTAGTTTTCTCAACTTTGGTAATTCTTAAAGGATATAATATTTCTTTTTCATCTAGTCCAAATACGTTAACTGACACATTGTTTTGGTTCTCAAATTTAGTAATCTGTTTTAATTGAACTGGGAATTCTATTCCTTTCCAATTGTAATTTTTAGATACTTCTTTTATTCTTTTTGATAATCTCTGTGGATTTCTTTCTGTTAAACAATCAGATCTTGCTATACACCATTTGAAACATTCGTTATCATTTTTATTTTGAATATTAATCAATCCAAATTTTTGGTTTTTATATTTTGATGGAGTTTCAATATATGAAGAAGCTCTTAATGGTTTATATTTTGCTATCTTTATTTCAAAATCTAAAAGTTTATTGATAATCCATCCTGACCCTTCTCTTGTAAATTTACATATTTTTTCTTCAATTTTATTGATCATTTCATGAATAGTATCTTTTATTTGAGAATTATTTGTTATACTTGTCATGGAACCGCTATTAAACCAATTTTGAATCGTTTGTTTTCCTCCATCAGGTAAATATTTATAAAATTCAACAAAAATAGAGAGACTCAGTTTTAAATTTTCCCAATTTTGTTCTTCAATTTTTTTCTGAATTATACTTATCATATTATTAATATACATCCTCGGATCAATAGTTTTTATATTGGTATAACAATATGCTTTAAAATTACCTTGAATTCCTTCTCGACAATTTTTGTAATCACATTGCATCGAATTTCTTTGATGAATCTTACTTTTCTCGTGAATTTTAAGGTTTAGAACGCTTTTATTACACATTGAGCATAATTTCTTTTTATCATCAAAATAATTCAAATTAAGCAATGATCTATTTGTATTTTTCACATGTTTATTACTTCTTATATGAATTTCAAAATTTTTAATTTTAGTATTACAGATCTCACAAGTTGTCATTTTATTATAGATTTTTTTATTATAAGTCAATTTTGGATTTTGCTCATTCCCAGATCTTGTCATTTTATTATAGATTTTTTTATTATAAGTCAATTTTAGATTTTCGTTATTCTTGAATTTCATAATTTTTTCTAGTTTTGATTTTAAAATAGGAGCTAATTTTTCTTCTAAATTTTTTATTCTTCTTGAAAAACGTTCTTTATCTAAAATTATAGAAGTTAGCTCATCGTTTGTTCTATCATAATTATCCATCTCAAAAATATAATTATTTTGTGAAAAGGTGACTTTCTTTTTATTTTTGTTCATTTTTTATTTCCTTATTTATTATAGAAGAAATAAAAAAATATTATATTTTCCTAAAACTCATCGAGTTCTTCAATTTTGCTCTCCTTAAAATTTTCTCTTATCTCTGTATTTTTAAAATTATTTTTAATAACTTTTTTCCTACTAAAAATACCTTAAAAATAATAACAGATTCGGATTCCTCGCACTTGGAAACCTATAAATCCATACCTTATTTATCTTTATATGTTAAGTAGAACCAGATATTTAACATTTAACAATTGAAAATGTATTTTTCAAATCCGTAGATTTTTTCCTGGAATTCTGGAAAAAATCCTGGAATGAAAAAAACGGTTTTTTTAACGAATTTAGAAATTTTTTTCACTTTTCATATGTAGAATATGTAAATTCGAAAAGTTGTCAGAGCAGATTTTTTAAAACTAACTTCTTTTTAAGGTAAAATCAATTTTTTTATTTTTTACAATGTTATAAAAATTATTATTATTATTTAACGCTAATAAGAAGTAAAAAAATTATATATACATATTTTTTTACATTGATGTCTTAAGACAAGTTAAATTGCTTAAATTATTATTATTATTATTATTATTATTATTATTATTATTATTATTATTATTATTCAACGATCTTATGTTGTTGTTATTCTTTGCTGTTTAGTCCAATT
>JABUQX010122122.1:27500-30000 GCA_015478945.1 Trachelipus rathkii | reverse complement strand
ATAAAGTAGGAGATAAAACAGAACTCTGAGGAACACCACTATTGAAAGAAAAAGAAGAAGTCGCCCCATCAACAACAGCCGACATTGAGCGATTTGAAAGAAAGCTAGACATAAATAAGCAAAGAGAAGAAGGAAACCCAAAGGAGGGGAGCGTGCGCAGTGACGCGTGCCATACCCGGTCAAATGCTTTGATATGTCAAGCGCCACTACACACAAGTCTTCCTGTAGTTCCTAAGGACGGAAACCATAAATCTGTTAAATAGGAAAGTATATCGCCAGTAGATCTCGAGCACCGAAAGCCGTACTGGTAATCAGAAAGAAGGGAAAGAGATTCCAGATGATCTAAGAAGTGAGAGTTGAGAAGGGTTTCAAAGATCTTAGAAAGAATACAAGTGAGAGCTATAGGGCGATAGTTAGAAGGATCAGAGCAGCATCATTTTTTCGGAATAGGTTGGACATATGCGCTTCCAACACTGAGGAAAAGTGCTAGTATTGAGGCATAGTAGAGAATATAGTTGAACGAGGTGCGGGGACACGGAAGCACACCTCCTCAAAACTCGGAGAGGAATGCCATCCAGCCACCCGCCTTTCTAACGTTCATAGATTTCAGGAGCCTATGCCACCTGATCAAATGAAATGACAGGTAAAGGCATAGGACACCTGAGGAGAAGGAGGAGAAGAGGAATACCAGAATCGTCCAGGCTGAATTAGGAGGAAGAGGGAGGCCAGAAGAGTTTGGCCTTTTCAGTTGGAGTATTAACAACAGAATCATCAGAGCGAATAAAAGGAGGAAAGGATGATTTACAGAAGTTGTTAGAGATGTTTTTGGCAAGAGGCCAGAGAGATTTGTCAGTAGGAGAACCAGGGAGGTCAGCGCATTTTCGTTTAATGAAAGTCCGCTTTGCTCGTCGAAGAGTATTCCTGCAACGATTTCTAGCTGAATGAAAATTGGCAAGAGTGATAGGAGAACGAGAATTTTTCCACAATCGATAAGCATTGTCTTCTAGAATGAATGGCCAGAACAAACGATCGAACCATGGATTTTGAGGAGAAAAAGATTTAGTCCAAGAAGGAATGAACCTGCTCATCCCATTAACAATTACAGTTCCCACTTTATCGGCAGAATCTGAAGCGTTTTAAGAGTCAAAGCAGTCACTTCAATTATAGTTAGCGTAGAAGCAACGCAATGCCCCCCCAATCGGCCTGATCAAAGTGCCAGAAAAACCGCATAGGGCAGGATGGAGATGTTGGAGAGAAAGTATTAAAATTAAGTGATATAAGGTTGTGGTCAGATTTACCGATAGGAGCGAAGGTGGTGTATTTATAGAAAGAAGGACTAGTGGTGAAACATAGGTCAAGTGTGTTCAAGAATCGGTTGGGACGATCCGGAATGTGTGTAGGCTATTTAATCAGTTGCTCCAGATCGTTGAGAATACTGAATGATTCGGCTTCCTCCCCACCTAAATCAGTACGAGAGGAACCCAACAATTCAGTTTTGTGTACATTGAAATCCCCTAAATAGAGGACCTCAGTATTTGGATGAGAAGATATAACAGTCTCGTGAGAAGTAGTAAGGTAATCAAAAAAGGCATGAAAATCTGTTCTGTTAGGAGAACAGTAGCAGAAGCATAAGAATATTGTAATAGAAGGAAGAAAGATTTTAAGCCACAGAACATCGAAGTTAGGAGATTCGAGATTCTCGAGACGTGTTATAGGAATGTTTATATTTACATAGGCACATACTCCACCCTTCAAACGGAAATTATAAAATGTTATAGTTGGATATATTAAACGAGTTGAAGGATGAATGATGTTGGTAAAGTCAAAAGAAAGCCACGCCTATGCAAATTAGGTTTAGAGTTAGAGAGGTAGTATTCCATGGATGCAGAGTTAGAGTGCAAAAGAAAGCCACGCCTGTGCAAATCTGCTATCATACACGCACACGCAATCAAAAAAAAAAAAAAAAAAACAGAAAAACAGAAACAAATAGACAAAAACCAAAGGAGAAATGAGGAAAATTTATTTGTACGCTAAAACCTAAATTTTAAAACGATAAAACCCTATTTACAGCAAATATCTAAAATATGAATAATGCAGAAAGTTTAAAAACACTCACGCACTCACACGCTCTCACGAAATTGCGTACAAAAAAAAAAAAAAAATACTATTGATCAACTAAAAAAGTAGATAAATCTGTATAAATTATAATAATGGCTGTCCAAATAGGTAAATTTTACGCTAAAGACCAAGTTGGAGAAACGCTAAAAATCTAAGTTAAAAAGGAAATCGAGGAAAAAAAAAACTTGGTACTAGCCATCTATATCGAACTAGATTTATTATTGAATATAAAAGTTTCTCATAATTTTTCACCCAAAAAGTAAGAAGTATCGGCTAAGTATCGGCCATTTTAACCGATACCGATACCAATACCATAAAAATGGCTGATACTACCGATACCGATACCGATACTATCGGTACATCCCTAATATATATATATATA
>JABUQX010122122.1:12500-15000 GCA_015478945.1 Trachelipus rathkii | reverse complement strand
GCTCTTATTAAGAATACTTTGAAACATTCGGAAAGGTGGAAGGTCATTTTAGTTAGAATAACCATTAGTTTCATTGCAAATAGCAACACTTGTTCAGCGAGACACATTTTCAAAAGGTTGAGATTGTTTTCACTTACGAGCAATCAGGGAGAACTCCCATATATTCGGTACTTAAGAAAAGCAACAGGAGATTTAAAGGAAAGAGGCAAAAAACTTTTGCAATAATCCATCGTTAAGAATATATATATATATAGTTATATATTATATATATATATTATTATATATAATATATATATATATATATTATATATATATTAATATAATATATATATGTAGTATTAAATTTATAAAGGTTAACCCAAAGAAAAATTGCGTCCTTAACATCTTTTTAGGTCTTTCAAATTTTCAGACAAAAACTATCTGTTCTATCCTTTTTTCTTCTTATTTTCTGTAAATATAAAAGAGATATTAATTCTTTACAGCTTTTAACAATATTATCATCTGAATGAATTTTCTTCTTCCGAGATGATGAGCAATAAAAATTGACTTTAAAAAAAGGGGAGAAAAACTGGTAAAAACTATCTCTTTATCGGGCTATAAACCCAGCGGAATAGGTGTAAGAAATATTATGAGCCCTGACCAACGGCCAATTTACTCCATAAAAACTTTCATTCTAGAAGTGAGAAAGGAGGGGTTATGAGAGAAACATTTTCTCTTCCCTCCCTTCCCTACAAGAAAGGATGAAAGTTAATCGGTAATCATTTGGTTATTCGCTCTGCGAACCTTCATTTTGCGCAATTTAAGACGGAAATATACGATTTATTTACCTCTTAATAAGTTTTTTGATAATAATGTAAACAAAATTATTGTTTGAGGCAAGGGTAAAGCATAATTGCAATAATATATATATATTATATAGATATATATATATATATATATATATATAAATATATATATATATATATATATATAATATATATATATATATATATAATATATATATACATATATATATATAATATATATATATATATATATATATATATTATATATATAATATATATATAATATTATATATATATATATATATATAATATATATTATATATATATATATATATATATTTATATATATATATATATATATATATAATATATATATATATATATTATATAATTTTATATTTAAATATATATATATATATAATATTATATATATATATATATCGGTTTTCCTTTTCTGTTATTAATATTAAAATGAGAATTCGATATAAGCTGTTTTTTATATAATAGTAACATTACATCTTTTTTTAAATATTTTAAATAAGCAACCAACTGTAATGAATCAAGGTGTTGGCGTGCGGCTTAGCAATATTAACACCTAGCGGGGATGTAATATATATATATATATATATATATATATATATATATATATAATATATATATATATATATATAATATATATAGTTATATATATATATATGCAAAGGTTTACTTTCTGACCAGGGGTTGCAAAGGTTGAGTGACTATTTATATATATATATATATATCATATATATATATATATTATATATATAGTATATATATATATATATATATATAAATATATAATATATATGTATATACTATATATAATTTATATATATATATATTGCGTGTGTGTGTGTGTTTGTAAACAGGATTTAACTTAGGGACTAACAAAGGTTGAGTGATTTATATCTTTGCTCGCATTGATCAATATACTGTGTGGGTTGGTTATAAATAGGATTTTCCTTTTCAAAGGCTAAAAAAAAATATCAAAGAATAAAAAAGTTATTTCGGTTATAAAATAAATAAAATAACAAGTTTATAACAGTTGTAATTAAAAATTTTTATGTGTCACGAGGTGATTAAAAAAAATACCTATTTGAGAAACGTAAAGTAATATTTATGGGGGTTAGCGAGTAATAGTCCTATTAAAACTTAATATTAAAATAACTAAACTAGCATTAGACACCTTGGATTTTCAGCGAATTTCGCAATTGTACTTGTTTCCAATTTGTTCATTTTTTCACTTACTAATATTCTATGAATATTCATCTTACATAGTCCATTAAGCCTGTCTTCCTTTATTATGTTTCTTAGCCATGTCTTTACTCTTCGCAGAGTGCTGAAAGACCTTTCAATGGTACTTGTTGAACACGGTAGAACCAGTGCAATTCTTAGACAGGTTTTTGATTTGAGGATTAAAGGGGTCGGCATCTTTAATGACTTCAGTAAGTTCCAAGTCTTTCAATATTTGTTTATTCATATTTTTCTCCATCCACAACATATGCCATAAGTCAGTTTCTGTATGAATTTTGTTGATATCAAGATCATAAAACTCTGAAAAGCATTTTACTTTCTCACGCAAACTGCCAACGGGAGCACCAAACATAAGAAAATGAAAATGATGAAATGCTGGCAAGTTTGTTTTTTGAAAATCTAGTCTCTAAAGAAGATGAAAGTGAGTCAAGATAAGG
>JABUQX010122121.1:0-20885 GCA_015478945.1 Trachelipus rathkii | reverse complement strand
CTCTCAGACCTGTTTCCTTGGTAGGTGAAGTGCGGGTGTGACATCTGAGGCCTTATTATGATCGCCGTAGCTTTTCACGGTGGCGTATTCTTCAACGGTTATCCGCGACTTCCTACACATTACGCTCCTCTCTTACTAGAAACCTCATCCAAAAATAATACCTATTCCATCTGCACTCCATTAAAGCTCACACACCATATTCTATCACCTCATTCATACTGCCAATTGTTATGCAGATTTTCGAAGTGTTCCCTCCAACACGTCCCCTCACATCCATTTTCATCAGTTACGAAAGCACTATCCTATTTCATTATTCTAAGCAGATTTGAGCTATTCCTCATTCTTAACCTTTTGCGTGCTTCCTTCCGGAGGAGTTTCCTATTCCACTTGGTCACCATATCCTCCTTCAAACTGTTTGTTGTCCCATTTAGCATCTTTTTTCGGCTCCTCCGATGTGCACTTTTTAGTAATCCCTTTTTCTCCTTATATATATTCCAACACTCTGTCCTCTTTGAATATCTGAACACTCCATACCGTTGCGCGACGTGCTGTGCTGAGTACGTGGTTCACAGCAGAACGTCTTATTTGATATTGTTATAAACCGCATGCGCATCACCTCTTTTGATTCCACACTCACTGTGTAAGACAATTCCGTACGGGGGTCCTACGGTGGGAAGGGCGACAACCAGCAAATCATGATTTGCACTAACTAACAACCGCTTCTTATGACAATTACTCTCCAGATTTGTTTAAGTTTCAGATTTGTTTAAACTTCCAATGATTACACTGCAAAGCGCTCTCAAATACTTTTCCTTATATCTACGTTCATATGTACTAGTGATATAGTATAGCTGAGAATATAATTATTAACTATATAGACTAGTATATATATGATATATATGCTATCATGCTATATATATATATATATGCATATTATATATTTCCATATATTTTATATCTTATATAATATTCGCGGGCATATAGGTGAACGTGAGTATATGATGGATGAATAAACGCAGTATATGATATATATAATATATCTTATATATATATTATTATACTATATATATATATATATATATATAGGCTATATAACTTATATTGTATATAGTATATTATTAACAGCTTGGAGTTGCCAGGCTTTTAAAACTAATTAATTTTTAAAAACATATTATTTATTATTATGTTATTTTTGAAAGTGACGCTTACCTTTGCTGACGAGCGCATTCTTTCTCAGATATAAATAAAGAAATATACTCTATATTAAAGAAAGGGAGAGAAATCAAATACACAACACTACCAATTCATTCTATCAATATATATATAAATGCATTGTAGCCTCTACATAATAATAATTCAATTCGAAAAAAATTTTTTCAATACATGGAAAATACAACTTTTAGATCGTAAATACACACACGCATAGATATTATATTACATTATCAAAATATTGTTACGAATTTCAATACATCAATCAATCCTATCAATAACCAAAATTAATTGTCCCCTACGTTTGATAGAAGAATGAGCATCATACTCAATTAAAGCAATTCACGTTAGTGTTGTGTCTATGAAACTCGAAAAATAAATTAATTGAAATAATTGAGTCGTGAAAAAAAATAATAAATACCATAAGAAGTCGAAGAGTAATATATTTAATAACCATAATAACGACACGTATTCAGCTGCCCATGAGATCAGACTGTTACGTCGAGCATATATTGGATTTACACGCGAATAGATTGTCGGACAGGGCATTTCAACATCGCTACAGTCCCAGCAAAATCTTTCAACATATCAACACGGCACATGGTCAAATAGGTAATATTTGTAATATTTCTAAACATTCACAATATTATACGGATCAATAGTAAGTCCAGAACTTTAAAAAATTTGCCAGAGGCCTATCTACATCAAAACACCTGCAGACCAGACATTAACATAACATTTAATGTATTATCAGTTAGACTAAATACCAAATGCAAAACAATTATTTATATATTAATTAAGCCCCATGTGATTACAAGAAAAAAAATTCCTCTGAAGATGTCTCAAGATCATAGAGACGAAACGCGTCCGGAAATCTATATACATAAAATAATATCTTTCTTTTTTCTATGTAATTATTTTCAAAGATTATTTTAAGGAGAATTTGAACAATTATGTACAGACGCAATCCGATTTGGATCGTATAAGCACACACTCTGTCTATCTAAAGAATCAAGACACTTTTATAAAATCATAAGTGCTAGATGATTGAATTCCTAAATAATAAGAATAATAAAAAATAATAATATTCTTAATACCATTATTATAATAATAATAATTATAATAATAAATAATAAATATAATAATAATAATAATTAATAAAATAATAATATATAATAATAATAATGAAATAATAATAATAATATTAAATAATAATAATTAATAATAATAATTAAAAAATATAATAAATAATAATAATAATAATTAATAATAATAATATCAATAAAGTCAGATAATAATAATATAATAATTATAAAAATAATACTGAATAATAATAAATAATAATAATAATAAATAATATAATATAATAAAATAATAATAATAATAATAATAATAATAATTAATAATAATAATAATATTAATAATAATAATAATAATAATAATAATAATAATAATAATAATATGAAAATGGTGAAAACAAAACTTTTCAAAAGAATAATTTTATTTTTAATAAAATAAAAGTTATAATAGTTAAAAATGCTTTATATTACTAGTTGCGGTCTCACTATAGCCATGTACAAACAATAAACCAAAACAGAAATAAATGCTAAATTTCGTATTTCTAAATAATGATTAATGTGTAAGACTAACGAATGTCATCAATCATAACAGTGGTGTGTCAGTAGTATCTGTACGAACGATAATTAAAATTAACAACTTCACATACACCTCTACTACTTCTACCACCACTGACTTAGTAACATATAACACATAATAATAATAATATATAGCATATTAAAATCAATAATATAATTCGAAGTAATGTTTAGATCAATACAAAATTATATGTACGTAATGAGCTAGTACATAATAATGTGATAATATGAATACACTCACATAAAAAAATAAATTAATATTTTCAATAATATAATAATTCGAATAATAATAATAATATATAATTATAAAATAATAAATAATAATAAATAATAATTAATATTATAATAATAATAACAATAACAATGGATAATATAATTAATGAATTATGATAATGATTTTGCCAAATAAACAAATGTATTTTATGCCTAAATACATACAATAATAATAATCAAAATTTGTCATAATAATAATAAATAATGATTGTAAATAAAATAATTACATAGATAATGATTCATACATAAATAATAATATAATCCGATCAATAACAATACTAATTAATTATAATTAATGAGGTGTCACAATAATAATGACCTCAATATGAGATAATATCTCATAATATAGTGAATCAATCCTCACACTCAATAATAAATAGATTAATCAAAGGCTCTCAACTCTCAATAAATAATAAGATTAATATAAATATTACAAATACTCTTTTAAGAAGAATAATAATAATACTCACAAATTATTTGTTAGGTGTCTAATATAAATGAATAATAATTATAATTCTTAATATAAATAAATAATAAAATAGTGTCAATAGGTCCCAAACAAAGTAATAAGTACATTGACCTCATAGGAGTCAAATGAAAGGTCATAAAGAATGTCAGAAATAAAGAGGTTATACAACACAACTACTACCGAGGGCTTCACCAAGGAACACTACTCACAGAACTGCTCACACTTATCTGTGTGACTACGTCTAGCTGAATACACGCTAAAAATAATTATGAAGATCCAACTCATAATGAATACAAATTATAGCATTCCAATAATATTATTAATTGTTTATTTATGTGTTTAATATAAATAACTATTTAATTACTCAAATTAATTTTCATTAAAAAAAAAAAAAGAATACCGTATGATGAAATTATTATATATAATATTTTTTTAATAATAATATATTTAATTATAATATTATAAATTAATTAGAAATTAATATGCTAAAAAGAAGAATTTATAATTTATCTATAATAATAATATTATAATAACTATATAACTAATATATATATAATAATAATTAATATTAATTAATAATTAAATATAATTTAAATTTTAATAATTAATTTAATAATTAATATAAATATAAATAAATTATATAATTAATAATATTATATATACTCAAAAATAATTTCAACAGCAAGCTTGTTATAAATATTAAATTAGATCGGAAAATGATATGAAAAAATAGTCCTCAATTTTGACCTCGAGGAATAATTTGTAATATAATAAATTCTCATTTCAAACAACAAAAGAAAAAATTTGTGTCAATACCTTGTTATTGTTAGATTCTGAGATTGAGTGTGCAAGTCAAATAGTGTATTTAATGCTCTTAATAATTTTATATAGATGATAGATCAATCTTAAAGCTAATAATAATTGGTAATACATACTATATTATAATTAAATATATTTTGAAGTGCATACTTTTGAGCAAATTTATTATAAGTAATATACAAATAGTGGAGAACTGAAGTAATAATTAAATTGAAATCTCAAATGGAAAATAGTACTTAGATAGTATCCATATAGTGTTAGATAATAACTAATAAATAATTATGCAAAATCATTATAAGTGATAATCTATTTATCACATCAATCTTAAATAAATAATAGAGCCAAAATAATAAGTAAGAATTATATCAATAATTTCTATTCACCCTTATTATGCTCTTTAGGAGCGCTATCGATATATAGATAAAGCTGATCAATATAATAAAATAATAATAAAATAATCTACATAAATTTATTTAAGAAAAATTTTAATTAATATTAATTCAAATAAATTCTCATTCAGTAAGAGCTCTTCATCATCTACATTTAGGAATAATAATACATATAACTTAATTATGAAGCTTTTCTAGATTGACTAGGACTTTTATTCCACTCATTATAAGTAAAGTATCTCAATAATAGATGAATATGAGATGTTGAAGAGAGTGTATTACAATTCACATATTTATATTATTTATAATAATTAACTATATATTAATTATTTATTATAGAAATGTTCAATACTACTCAAAATTGAGAAATATATGATATGCTAAAATTCTTTCAGTAACTTTTTGATGACATTAAATATACTACATATGAATCAATAAATAATAAACTACTTAAAGACCAGCAAAACAATAAACTTTATAAGAAAGATTACTAATTATAAGCTTACTTACACAACCACCCAAACACACACAAATACAATAAACAACAATAAACTAATAAACTAATAATAATCAATAATATTAAATAATTAATATTAAATAATAATTAATTATATATAATAATAATAAAAATTAAATATAAATTATAATAATAATTAATAATATATTTAATTTAATAATTAAATATACACAATAATATAATAATAATAATAATAATAATAATAAGTTAATAATAGAAATAAGAATAAGAACAAAAAATGAATAAGTGAATACTAATAATAATTCTAATTCTTAAAATGTAGTAAGAATTAATACTTAATAATAAATATATAATAATATATAATAATAAAATAGATAATTCATAATAATAATAATTAATAATATAATAATAGATTAATATGGATAATGATAATAATTATAATATAATAAATATATATAATATAAATATAATAATAATTATAATAATAATAATAATAATAATAATAATAATTATAATGATATTATTCAATAATAATAATAATTTATAATGATAACTAATAATAATTGACTAAATGTAATAATAATAATAATAAATAATATAATAATATATTATTATAAAATAATAATAATATATAATATAATAATAATAATTAATTAATAATTATAATGAATAATAATAATAATAAATAATAAATAATAAATAATTACTAATAATAATAATAAAAATAAAAAAAAGTAATAATGAAAATAATTATAATAATATTTAAAATAAATAAAATAGTACTAATGGGATTCATAGTATTATTAGTATATAATATAATATAATAATATATAATAATAATAATAACTAAATAATAATAATAATAATAATATAATAATAATAATAATAATAATAATAAAATAATAATAATATAATAATAATTAATAATAATAATAATAATAATAATAAAAATAATAATAATAATACAGGAACAGTGGTACAACAATAGCACAAAAATAAAATTTAATATAATAATACAAGAAGAATAAAACGGCTAAATAATAATAATAATAATAATAATAACTAATAATAATAATATAATAATAATTAATAATATAATATTATAATAAATAATAATAATAATAATAATAATAATAATACATACATAATAATAATAAATAATAATAATAATAATAATATAATAATAAATAATGATAATAATAATATTAATATTAATAATAATAATAATACTGAGTAATGAAATAATTATAATGAATATAATAAATAATAATAAAATAATATATAATAATAATAATAATAATAATAATAATACAGAAAATCAATGAATAATAATAAATAATAATAATCATAATAAAAATAATAATAATAATAAATAATAATAATAATATACAATCAATAATAAATAATAATAATAATAATTAATCAATAAGTAATACGAATGGTGGATACGGAATGATACTGGAATGGATAGATTAATGATGATGTATAATAATTATTACAACAATAATAATAAATAATAATAATAATAAAATATAATAAATAATAATAATATAATAATAATAATAATAATTAATAATAATAATAATTTGCTAATAATAATAGTGACAATTAAAAATGCCAAATAAAAGTAATAATAATAATTTGTGATAAGTCAATGAATCAGAAAGGATAATAATAATAGATAAATTAATAGATAATAATAATAGATAACAATAACATATAATAATAATATTAAACTGTTATTATAATGATATTAATATTAATATTAATATTGAATATTAATATAGATTAATTTATAATATTAATAATTAATATTAATATTTTAAGTTATTAATATTTAATACTAATATTATATTTAAATATTTATTTTTAAATGATTTTATGATTATATTATAATATTATTATTATTATTATTCATTATTTATATTATTAAGTTATTATTATTTATTATTATTATTAAATTATTATTAATTATTAATTATATATTATTAATTAAATTCTTATTAATATTACTTAATATTTAAGTATGATTGTCGTTAAATAATTAACTTTAATTAATTATTAATTCTTATTATTATATTATTATTTATGAATAATATTATTGATTAATTTATTATATCTATGTAATATAAACATATATATTATCATATTATTTATTATATATTAATATTTATTATTTATTATTATTGATAGTATTATATATTTGCTTTATATTATTACTATTATTTATATCCATTATTATTAATTAAAATTGTCATTTTTATTTTATAATTAATTATATTATATAATCTTACAATTATATATACTATAATTATATATCATTTCCTTAATTAATCTTAATTAATATAATTAATTATTATTAATTATATATATATTGTATATATTATAGTTATTTAATATATTTATATTTATTTTATTATATTATTAATTTTATTCAATTATATTATATGATTATTATTATTTGTTTGTTAAATTTATTACAATATTTTACTATATTTGCTCTATTACTTGTGTTGTGCTATATTCCTTTCCTATATTTACTTTATTATTTTTGTTTTTCATTATATTATATAATTTATATTTTATATATATTATTAGATTTATATAATTTATTATTTATTATATATTGTTTTAATATATTTCCATGAACATTTTTTATTATTATGATTGTACGTGGATTATTAGTATTGTTCTTCTCTAATGTTTTGTGATAAGTAAAGATAAGTATTAATTATTATTTATTTTATAAATTATCGATAGTATATGGTGTGTGTGATTGTGATTGATGTTGTGTTATGTGTGTGTGTGTTTAGGTATGTGTGGGTGTGTTTTTAGTTATCTGTATTTTGTATAATGTTTATTTTTTAGTTTTACATATAATCATTACAATGGATTAAATGAATTAATTATTTAGCTTTGCCTATTTTCTGACTTGCTATTTTGTTTATAATAGGTTTATATCTTAATTCGGATCAGGTTCATATTATTGGTATGTGTTAAGTTCTATCAACTCATTTATATGATTTATAATTAGGAAGATAAGTACTCTCATGTATTATATATTCTAATGTATCATTAATTAATCTGCACTTCTTCTTGGCACTACTGACTTTATTAACGTTCCTACACATCATTCATTATATTACAATTACTATCATAATGCATATATTTTATTATTAATTGAATGCTATTTACTATCAATCTTAACTCATTTTATTCTTATTCATTATTATTATATTAATATATATATTTTATTTAATTAATTTTAATATTATTAATTATTATTATTATTATTATATTATTATTATTTTTTATATATTATTATTAATATGTATTATTGATTATTATTAAATTAACACTATTTATGCTTAGTATATTAGTACTATTTATGTTTATATTCAATTATTATTAATATTATGATTTTTATTATTATTATTAATTAATCATATTATTATTATATATATATTTATTATTTATATAATTATAATTATTATTATTATAAATACTATTAATGTGATGATGCTGTGATTATATTTTGACACGATATTATCAGCTGTTATGGTGATAGATGTGCGATTTAAGTATGCTATTTGAGTATTTGAAATGTATGTAGTTTTTGTGATTTAGTTCTTAGTGTATATTATTAGAGGCTTGTGATTCCAATTTCGTTATCTATGATTGTGTGATTTTGAGATATAACGTGTTCCTATCATCTAAATTATTATTATGTTATATTGGATTACTGTGATCTTCTATTAAATGATACCTTTCTTTCACTACTTAATGATCTCTCCTTAGTATTATTTTTTTCGCCACCTTCACTTTCGGAGTTATTAGCAGAGATGGCTTTTAAAAATTATAATCCTATTTTTCTCCGAACTTTATATATTTATTAATTATTATGTAATTATATTTTCATTATTTGATTTTATTATTATTATATTATCTTATTAATTATTATTGAATTTGTTTTTCTTTCTCAATTTCTTTATATCTATATGTGATGGTACTGTATCTGATGATATTTATTATGTAATTATCTTTTATTATATATATTCTTTTCTGAAATAAATTAACATTAAAAAGCATTCGCTAGCTAGATAAATCATGTTAAAGTGGTTAGATCTTGGTATTTGGATAGATTTTATGGCGATTATGTACGGTCTATTCTAATTCATGTTTTACTTCAGTTTTTATATTCTTTCAAAGTTCGTTAGCTCGATTTTTGTTTTATTAACTTTATAATATTTTACTATTTTTCATGATTATTATCTTTGGTATTATTTTCTTGTTTACATCTTTAATTTTATACCATTATATGTGAATTGCGATGTTTATCCGTTAAATTCTTTCGTTCTTCACTTTCAATGTTATTTTATTTTGACTATACCCTACAGTACAAAATAGTGAAAACAGGATAAGCAATAAAAGTTTGGTTGCTGTTTATTTTATAGCATTTTATTTATATTTTTATGAATTTATAATAAATAAATAATTTATAATACAGTCTAATGCATATTATTGTATTCGGCAATTATTTATATTACTTCAGTTAATTATTTTGATGTGCATTTCCTTTCTCTCTGTTATTGATTATTGATTCATGTGTTTTATTGATATTTTAATTAACATCTAATAATTAGTATAGTTAACCATGTATTAGCCTTTCAAGTATTGTATATGGTTAAGAGTCTGGTGTTTCACAGCCGAACGCCGTTTATTCAGCGCATTTTAGTTTAAGAAGGTAATAATCAGTAATATAATATTAGTTTTATTATTTGAATGTCATTAGTGGAAGAAAGTGTTTGCTTGTATTATATCGCATAGATTGATATAGTATTATAATGATTGTAGCCTCTGTATTCTCATCATATATACTCCTTCTCAGATATGAATTGATCCAATTAATTTCGATCTATATCAGAGTGAGTGATGTTAAGTATATATAAAAATGAGATGGCTAATACTAATATAAGTCTCGTTAGGTGGAATTGTTTGAGATATTATAGTAGTAATTAATTTGATAATAATTATTTATTAATTATTATTATTATTATTATATTTTATGTAATAAAAAATAATATTAAAACAATGAAAAATAAGGGGTAAAAAAATATATATATATATTAGTTATTCTATATTATTCATTTATTCCATATTTTGTTTATTATGTTTAATGCATATATATTATTAGTCTTTGATGGACCATTTGTGGTGAGCGTTATGTCTCAGATTAGATTATTATTAAGACTATTGTGTGAGTGTAAGTGAATTTTTTTTTCTTTTTATATTTTTCATTTATATATTATTGCTCTATAAGATGTTGTGAACCTTGTTACGTAGGTAGAGTCAAGCCCTTTAGTGTAAGTAGATAGATTATATGAAAAAATATTTTTGATAGTGCAACATTACGGGGTTTTATAGATGAAAAAAAGTTGCGATTACATTTGATAATACTAGAATCACTCTGGAATCTACCATGTTTATGATATTGATGTTTTCATTATCTAGTTATTTACAATTAATCTATTTATTATAGAATATCGATTATATATAAATAGCATTTAATGTTCTATAGTTTTTAGGTTATTATATTGTATTATATGTTAATTGGCTATAGTGAGACCGCAATACTAGTAAATTATATAACTATGTTATACTATTATAACTTTATTTATACATTTGTTATTAATATATAAATATTATTTTATTTTTTAATTATTATATATCTATTATTAATTATTTATATTTTATTATTATATTATATTATTATTTATATATAATTAAATATTATTTATTTTTATATTATATATTATTAATTATTATTATATTATTATATTATTAATATATTTATTATTATTTAATATTTATTACTATTATTATTATTTATTATTATTAATTGTATTATTATATATTATATAGATTATTTTTATGATTATATTATTATCATATTTTATATTATCTAATATTTATATTATAATTATTATATTATTTATTATATTATTTATTTACTTTGATTATTCATTTAATTTAGTATATTATTATTATTTAATTATTATAATTATTATTATATATATTATATATTATTATATTTATTATTAATTATTATTTTATAATTTATTATTATGATATATATATATTTAAGATGTTTATTATGTAATTAATAATTCATTATCATATTTACAGTAGCTTACTATTGTGTAGTGTGTCTCCTTATTAGTATTACATAGGTATTATTATTATCATACATACATTCTTACTATGCATTACATATATCTATTTAGGTACATATTCCTACATAAGTGACCTTGATTCTGACTATATAAATAAGTTCTATATATTAATTTCCGATGTTACGTCTATTAAAGATACGATACATTATCTGTACATATTTAAATTTCCCTATTAACATTATCTCTTTATTGAGCATAAAATAATTTACAGTAATAATAAGAATATAGAATATATAGATATTGAACGGTTTTTAATATTCCCGCTGTACGTTTCTAAAAGCTCTGTTGCTATACTTGAGACATCTTCAGCGGATTATTTCTTGTAAGCGAATGAGTTATTAACAACCATTATAATTAATTATATTTAATAATTAATTTATGATATTTAGTCTAACAGATAACTTACTATTTAAATTATTGATGTTAATGTGCTGGTCTGCGTGTTATTGATGTGATAGGATAGGCTTACCTACTCGCTTAATATTTAAGTATTCATATGGACTTCTTCATCGAATCTCCGTCCTAATCCTCGATAATATTTATTAAGTGTTAGAAATATTCTATATTGAAATTCAGCGTGATAGGCGCTGTGCTGTGATGTTACACAGAAGATCAATTATATGCATGACTGTAGCTGTCGCAAGAGATGATATTGCAATGATGCCTCTCGATACGAAAGCACTCTATTTCCGTCTCGCTGTATGTACCCAGTATACTACTTTCGACGTATATTATCAGTCGTGCATGACACTTCGTCGGCAGATTCATATTGTATATATATCTAGATTCATCTTAATGAGGTTATCTGTTATACTGGGTGGACTTCGTTATAATTATCATTTTTGGAGACGCTACTCCTCTATTGATATTCACTCTAACAATTGTGCTATCGAGTCTCTCATAAGACATCAACTCCCCTTAGATAAGATTCCCTGCAACATCTATAGCTGTAGCAATGCCCATTGTTTCACTTCTCAGTATACAAATTACTATTCCTTCGTTCGTCAGTTCCATTAGTCAGGATATAACTCGATCTCATTAAACTGGTATTCTTGGTGATCAACTCGGTGCCAAGGATCTATTTGTAAATTCGTCATAATCAACAATGTCACTCCTCTACTATATCTCCGTGTTAATTAACGCCGACTATATTCTCGTACCTTTTTCTAATGTATACTTGATTAAATTTTATCTCCTCTGTATATCTCTGACGCAATATGATTTCATTACTTACTAATAAATGCCAATTAATACATAGTAAACACAGTGACCCTAGATGAGTGCTCAAGAGCTCCAGTTGCATCATTGGTTTAATTGTGCTATTGCATATGTGTGCACCTTTGTTACGACTTATAATTCGACTAAATTTTTTTATTTTATTTACATTACTGCATATCACTGCGTATCCACTTTCATCTATAAATATAAGTAATAAATAAATAATATTTTTGTAGTGATTTAATATAAGAATACGAATTTCAGTTTCACATGTGTGCACAGGACTATGACATTCACATAGTGGACTACTCATCAATACCACCACTAATCCATAATACTTTTAACTCCTTATATATCACTAATTTACGTTTCAATAATCCCACTCATTTTACACACTCTTCCAAATCACCTTACAATCCTCTTAGTTCTCTTCTCATTTCATCCATCACAAATACAATAAATATCGCATCAATTAATGCAAATGAGGTGAGGGTCACCCTCCCTTACTTCTATCTATTTCATCTTCTAAACTCACACCTATCCTCTGCAACCCATTATATTATAAAATTATATGTATATATATTATTCTTATTCATATTTTTATTATTTAATACCTTAATTATTTGTATTTCATTAATATTATTTATTATTTTTGCCTAAGGCGTATATTAATTCTATAATTAGTCATAATACTTTTTGAATTTCTTACAGATAGGTACCACACTAATACAACTATTACTACTAATCAGCCATATCTATAAGTTACTTAATATTAATACTACTGATTCACACGTCCTATATTGCATATCCATTATAAAACTATAATACCTTATAAATCATTATCTTATACAATATTTTTATATCAATCAATATTGTTTCAACTGTAAAAATTTTACCAGTCTACTTAAGCGTCTACGCAATATCATAGAATGTCAACCTCTTTGTTAGAGTCAAGTTCAGTTCTCTCAGTCACGGTCAGAACGTTCACTCTTTCGGAACCATTGAATAGCTGTAACAAGTGTAGATAATATATACAATATCTGGTAAGACTATTCATAGAAAAGCTCGTGCCATTAGTCAGTTAGGTTGTGACATACACTGATCTGAGTCCTTTGTGGAGTATGCTTATGACTAACAGCATTATGAGATAGTTAGGATAAATGTTAATTAACATTGAATGGAGTGGCTATGTGTATACATGATGAGGTTGATTGGCAAAGCGGTTAAATACTTAAACATAAGAAGCGTTTATATCGATTATCTGATTACTGTAACTTAAAGACTAATGATTGAGGTATTACCATAAGAATCGTGCTCTCGTATGCTTACGGCACAGCTACTAAGCAATGGCCGCACGTAAAGAAAGACCTATTATAACCAAGAACTGGTTCATGTGAATGAGTATCAAAATCGATACGATATCTACACATGAAAAACTAGTTCTGGAATGACCATTTGCAGACGTGATTAAGTAATTCGGGATCTCATAGCCATGTAGGGTATATAGAGCAGATACTTCAGCCAGCTTAGAGCAACTCGTCATTGTCAATTCCTGAAAATGTGAAAAGGCAGAGAGACACATCTCCTGTTCTATTGATTCAAAAAAAATAGTGAAATATGGCGATAAGTGCTCTTCAGTATAATGTTACTGTTACGTTTGCCTATGCTCGCAGGGTTAATATCTGTGTTCACCTTTTAGTCCAGAGTTCATGCAATTCTTACTCATCATGTAAACTCTTTAGACCTCAATTTACTCACTCTTGAGCAGTATATAGAACTTATAAGTATACCCAATTGTTAGTGATGGGTCGATAAGATTTATGTGTGAATTACTATAATGCGCAAACATCTCTGTCAAGTATTTGTGAGACCTCTCATTGCTAATATACGACATTCGCTCTCTTTATCGGAATCTTTATGTTAGGTCTTCTAATCTAGTATAGCATCGCGTGTGAGGTTTATTTAAATGCCATGCTCATTATTTGAGTGTGTCTATACTTAAGTGTTTCCTTATATGCCACATGTAGCTTATCTGCAGTTGTAATCAGATGAACAAAAAGTCTACTGGCGTTGTTTTATTCATCAGGATTCTCTCGCAGTATATAGCTGTGTAGAGCTCGATGTTTGATTCAATTTGTTACTGATTTGTTTGCTTTATGCGCTCTATGTAATGTTGTTTTCCTGTAACATTAGCTTGATTGTTATGTGGATATATTATTTATCCGATGGATATGAAGTTTGTTCAGCCAACATTTCAATCATTACCTTACTTACTATTCTCTCATCAAGGTACGGCCCGAGATACTAACAGGTGTTACATAACAGTAACTTTGCGATGTTATCACGCGGGTGAAATATTAGCTTATATTAGTTAGCGTCTCCTCTGCATACTGTAAATCTAATCCTATAATGTTGCTTATATCATCTGCTTCTGTAAATGCACTACGATTACGTCAACGATGACTGGTAAGATTTACTTCTCGCAATACATTCGTGACGTACTACAAGGTATCGAATTCTAGAAGTCTAGTATGTACATTAGGATACTCTGTGATTAGTCATAGAATAAGACGGAGTTGTATTCATGTACAATCACAAGACCTCTCTATCTTCTTTACAAAATGTCTTTGAGTGCAAAATGGAAAGAAGAAGATCTAATTCCTAACTATGATCTATTAGTATTTATGATTAGTACTACTATCACATATCTAACCTCAAATAGTTAGAATTCATAGAACATGCATTACAGCAATATCGACTACTCAGATGCCCCCTTCTTAATGAGACGATATATTCTACAGGAATTGTAAATCAAACTTATTTTTGTGATAGTATTAAGAAGTGATAACTTAGCGGTATTTAGTGTAGTTTACTAGTATATGATATAGTCATATAATATATATTTTCCTAACAGAATGAAAGAGAAAATCTTAGCTACGACATACATATAACACAGTTCATCACCTGACCTTATTTATTCTATTTAATCATATTTCTTCCATCAAAAAAAAATTTCTCTATCATCCACCTATTCTTGTCTTCCATTTGTGCACCATCCACTTCCTTTTTTCAACATACATTTAATAAAGCATCTTTAAATGTCTTGAAATCCCGTGCACCCTTTCCAATATATGCCAGAATAATTTGTCCCTGATAATTGTTTACACTTGCGCCTTCCAACAGATGAACACACTTCATATCATCAAGAAACCAACCTTTCCAACTATTTTACATTTATTTTCAATTATCTCATATATATTCCCATCTTCTCTCATACTCTTATTTTCACCTCTTCTGACATAGAAATATCCCAATATTCTGTCATACCTATCTCTCCGTTGTTAATTACCATTTCTTTTATTCAATTTAGACAGGGTCTTTACTAACCCTTCACCCTTTCCCAAACCATCCAACTCAAATATCCCAAACAACCTCAAAAGCTTTCTCTTCTAAACTTAACACAATCTCACATACTCTTTTCCTTACAACTTATATAAAAAATATACATTAACCGACTTTGAAGCAATAAATGACACAGTTACCGAATAACGTTAAACATTAGGGCAGGTAAATTAAATTTAAAGCGGCACTTAAGAGCCTACAAGCCATAATAATTCAATAAATAATCCATTATATATCATAATACTAAAACAAAGATCAAGTAAAGGCAGATTCGGTAATCAAAGGATAACAAGAGAGAGGAAAGGACAAACAACACGTTATCTGAGACAAAGAATCAACAGTCGGACTATCGCAGACAAAATAAGAAGATAACCAAAGGTTCGACTCACACAAGCCAAAAACACCCACTTGCCAAAACAAAACAACAAAAAATAAGTATATCGTATTATATATATATACTACTACTATAAAACGCATTATTACACATACTAGTCATACTACCCTAGCTGAACGCTATACTACTACTACCACATATCAATACTTATATATATATACTATATCTCTATAGTATATAAATATATATATAATATCATATATAACTATAATATATAGTATATATATATATTATTATATATTATACATATAGCTATACTATATATATTATTACTACGGCTATATATTACGTAGCATATACTATATAAGTACTCAGTATATATACGACCCGCTATACCTAAGAATGGCCGCAGTCGCGATTAACACTTGTTTTGGCGCCGTTCGAGTGAGCACAACTGCAATAGTTCATCATATGCACTGTCTTATATTCATCATACTCTATAGTATATAGTACTACACTATAATATATATGTATATAGTAGCTCAATCAACCAATTCTCTATACGATATATATGATACTACAGATATATATAATACTTACTTATATTACTACTAATAGTATCCATAGCATATTAATAGTATATACTATTATATATATATTAAGCTATATTATATAATATATATATATATGATAGTATATTGGCATTAAGTTTAAAAACGTCGGTATAATAGCTATATATATATCATATAGTTTATATATAGTATAACTGTATATATAGTACTACTACTATTCTATATCATCAGTCATATACTAGTATATATCATGTATCAAACGTCCGCCCCAGGAAGGTCAACGAGCCTTGTCAGTCCGAGAGCTCATCGAGAGAGTCTCTTTGGGTTCCACGCGGCCCCTTACGACTAAATCCGTATGGGTTGGCAGGCCTGATGCGCGGATGCCGGAGAGTTTCCCACTAGTAGCCAAAGCACAGCTACCAATCGTCTCATTAACGTCTGCAGTGAGACGAAGCGTATAGTTAATTAGACAAACACAGGCGTCGCATTACTTACTCGCATGTCACCATTCTCGAACTTGGCGCCCTCTCGCTTGCTAACGCGACCGTGTAGTCTACCAATTGGAAGCCTTGAGGACGCGGCTCACATAGGCCTCAGCTATATATATAGTAATATAATATATATAATCAATACATTATAATATATATATTATAACTACTATATACTATATATGTATGTTATATATATCAATATATATATATATCGCTAATATATATAGTGATATATAGTATCAACGCCTTATACTAAGGGTTTAGTACCTAATATAGTATATATATTAACGGCTAGCTATTTAGATCACTATAGCTATACTAACTGCTGAATAGTATACACTATCTATCCTTAGACTATATCGCGTATAAATACTATACTATTATCTATATACGCTCATAGTATGTATATATATACTATATATATCATAGACTAGGATATCTACTACCGATATATTTGTTGAACCTTAATGCAGAAATATGCTTTCAAAATACAACAGCCCACTATTTCGGCAGATAAATAAGCAAACATTGTTGAACCTTTATGCAGAAATATTCATTCAAGATAAAACTGCTTTCAATTGCAGCTTAATTAATAAGCAAGCTTTTGATCAAAGTTTCCTGAAAATTAATAATTTTATGTCCATTTTTAGGTGGGGGCTAAAGTGGGGTGCTGCTGGAGAAAATATTGGACCCTGCCCTGAAAGGAAATGCTATGATGTGAAAGAGAACAAATTAAGCGTACTTCTCTATATTTGAGCTAAATTCTTAACAGGGTCACTTTATACTATATAAACTATATACACTCTTTCAGAGTATATATTTACTTATCTTGAATTATCGAAGTTTAATTTTGCTAACTGTAGCATTTTTAAAGTTCGCCATCGATAACGATATCGTTATTACCGCTACATTCAAGAAATAAGCTTTTTTAATGTTTATAAATATCAATTTTTCGGCTAATATCGTTGTGGCTGGTACTTTTAAGTACGCCTGTATACCTTCGCTCAAATCATATCAATTTAAACACCTAAAATGTTATGTGGTGTTGTATATAGTACAATAATTTTAAAAAAAATGAGCCAATTCAGGCTATCAAGTTAATTTTCTTATGTGTGTCATCAGAACAATCATACACTTTGAAACTTTCTGGAAAACTTTTGCAAAGTATTTGCAATGTTGTTTATATTTTAGATTTGGTTTTAAAATAGTCATTTAACATCTATAATGCGTAAAGCATTTATAATTACAAACCGCTACATTTAACATTACACTTTGTTTACAATTTCAATTCATGTATATTATAAGTGATTTAAATTAATATCCTGAAATATTAAAGAAGTGTATAACAGACAAATGTCTTAGAACATGACAACTTTTGCAAGTACATTATTACAACACCATTCTATAAAAATACAAAACGACGTGATACAAAACACAGATTCTTTACACTTTATGTATTATACAATACAATATATTAGAAATTCATGCAAACTCGATACAGTCAGTTTTATGTATATTTAGATAGACACAATAGAGCACAATGCAATATAGTAAACTGTGTTATAATTATGAATTCTTCAGTAAATCAGTCTCGTCAAACGCCATTAACAGCGCACATCAATATTCTTTCTACTTATCAAAGTGGCGCAAATTTGCTCGCTTTTGCGCTTTCATTTGCGCTTATGCTCATCCCCACCGTCTGATTAATTATTCGTATTTTCAATGATGTCCAATAATATTCTAATATGGTGAATCGCTCTCGTTGATCAGACGTAAAAGGCATATCGTGATTCGCTCTGCATATTTAAGCGTTTTTTTCCATCATATTTTTTCATCAAAATATCGTATCTTGACTATCGATTGAATATATCAATAATTCTAATACTATTCAATAGATAACTAATAATAATTATCAATTACTAAATTAATAATAATAATTAATTTAATAATAATTAATAATATTTCACTCATCTCATAATAATAATAATAATAATATATATATATTATTTGCTTGTTTAATTTAAGTATATACGTACATCTGAGCTATTTGTTTAGCAATAGCAACACCCATCTTCGGGTGAGTAGGGTACACTGTCATATAAATAATACATACTATATCTTCAAAACTATCTCGCATCCATCTACCCGTCAAAGTTCCTACAAACCCCTATAATCTTTATTTATCTACTCATTCGCTTCCATAACCACAATTAGTATCCTGCGTGCGTGCGTGTCCGTCTGCCGGCCTTCCAAATTCTCTTGTGATTTAGGCTTAAATTTCCCATAATATATTTATCAATGAAATTGTGAATAAATTATATTTCTATGCATACACATTTGTAAAGGATATATATTGCAGCCGATATTGTTGCCATTTGTCGCCTGCAGGTAAGCTTTTATTTAATACAAATATTTTTCCACAAACTTTTCCAGTTATTATTTTTATATTAAATATAAAGCAATTGTAAATTCATTATCTATTTAATGACAGTTTGGTGAAAGTTACACTGTTTATTTAATGTCTTCTATAAAAGTTAATACATCTCTGAGTCTATGGTCCATACTAGTTTCATCATCATTAATCTATATAATGTGTCTTCATTCAGCATAAGGATTCTGAAGCCTTATATCTAGATCACATTTTGTTATAATCTATGCATTATGCTAATCTAATACTGATATAATCTTTATCATCGGTACATCATCATCTAATCTATAATGTCATCTATGCAATCATCATCATCCACTCTTCATCTACTATATATAATCTTAATCATCATTGTTCGATTCATAATAATATCCTATTTACTTATCTGATTGATAGGAATATCATATCATCATAATATTATCATCTATCTAATACGTATCTATTTATAATGTCACTAAGATCATTATTTCTAATCTAATCTCATCTCATCTATAATCTATATCATCATTCTAATCATCTCTCTACAGTATATAATATAATTGTACGTATATCATCATATCATCATTTCATAATTAATTACTCTATCTAATATATCTAATAATCGTATATCATTCATCAATCATCGTATCATACTAATCTATATATAATCTATAATTATCATCATCATGCATGATTACATCTATAATCATCATTATATATATATAATAATTTCTCATTCATCATTTTTTCTATAGTATCCTCCATAGAATGACTTTAGCGTCATGTAGCAAAGGTTACTATATATATAATGCTATATATATATAATACGTATATAAGTATAATATATATATATTATTACTTAGGAACTGGATTATTAGTCTATATCGATATTATATATATATTATATAATATAGTATATATATACGGGATGTAACA
>JABUQX010122119.1:35000-38708 GCA_015478945.1 Trachelipus rathkii | reverse complement strand
TATTATTAGTTTAAATTTATGATTAATATTAAATGTTACACAGAAAATATTAAAAATTTAATAAAACTAAAATATATTAGAAAAATTATTAAAAACTTTTTTATGTTTGTGTTTATTAAAAAAATATTTAAATAAAGTATCTAGTATTAATAATTTATCTTTATTTTTTGTATAAATAAAATATGAAAATCTTTATATCTGATTACACTCAGAAAGTTAATCGATTACATTCATAGCTAATTTTTGGAGGGTTGAAATATGAAAAAAAGTAACCCAAAAAATAGAGAAGGACATTATTAACCAACGTAATGAGTAAAAAGATCTCAGTGAGAGAGGGAGAAGTTGTTCACTAATTTGATTTATCACAAAGAATATAAAAAAAAAAAATTCCTCCTTTACGACCTGAGTGAGCCAAAGCTAAAATTAAAACAGATTGACATACTGTACATCTCCCGTTCCGGCTTGCCATGAACTCGTTCCTCTTGGGGAGTGATTTGCTACGGAGCAACAGAGAATATTTATTATTAATTATTACATGTTTTATCACATAACGAAGCGTTTAATCTATGTTATTAGCATCGTTGCTTCTTATCCAGTTTAGGAAATGCAATTTGAATAAGTGTTATAAAAGGTCTGTAAGATAACATTTTTCATTGGAAGTTTATAAAATGTTGTGCAGTTCTTACATTTTACTTTGTAGCCAAAATTTTTAAGTATATTACTTAATTTCAGGCTCTTGCGGAGTCGTAAAATAAATTTTTCGGCTCCGACTCCGACTTAAACAATAATTTAGACTCCGACTCGACTCCGACTCCACTTTAAACAAAAATTTTCGACTCCGACTCCGACTCGACTCCGGACTTCACTCAAAACAAAAATTTCGACTCGACTGCGACTCCAGCAATCAATTCAAAATTTTCGACTCTACTCAGCTTAGTTGCTTAGTAAAGAACTAAACTGCTTACAGTTACAATAAAACATTTTTATGTTTCAACTATTTTTTTTTCGCCTTGCTTTTTGAGAATAAAAAAAATATACCACTTTTCTATGAATCTAATCTCCAAATGATATACGGTAAAGTACCCTAAAGACATAAAGATGCAGGCGCAACACATTACAAACAAATATATTTCAGTTTCGGAAACATATGTAACGTAATCTTATACGCAAATAATTTTTTATTTTTATTATAAAACAGCCATTATAAAAATTAACAGTTTAATACTTTCAGTCTCAAGTGTACTTAAAAAGTTAAAAATCATATACTTAATACTTTGTCGATAATATATATATATATATAGTATATAATATATATATATATATAATATATATTATATAATATATATTATAATATATATATATTATATATATATATTATATATATATATATAAATATATATATTAATATATATATTATATATATATATCTCAGGCTTGGGGTTCAAGTACATTTTGTCAAGACAACTATCTAAGAATTGTTCAAGTGACAAATACCTAGAATGTTCAAGTACAGAATACTCTAAAATTTGTTTCAAAGACAAGTACAAGTAAATGGATCAAGTTACAGTACTTTAATGAAACTTGGCATAATATATAATATAATATATATATATATATATATATATATATATATATATATATATATATATATATATATATATATATATATAACATATAATATATTCATCATCTCCCACTTCTCTCCCCAAGACTGGACTGGGGATAAGGTGCGTAACATGCTCCGGAAACAGAAAAGTAGAAGAATTTGAAGCAAGTCGAAAAGAAAGCCCAGCCTTACGACCCCCTTTATACCTTTTGGAGAACTCGTCGCAGTCAGAAATTCCACCCTAGAGCTTCACGAGACCGCGATGGACCCGTCACTATGGCGGTTATCTCGTTCAATGTGGGCTCATCCCTTGGCCCAGGTGAGCTACAACCATACCCCCTCACAAACCCCGCCCATTTCACTACTGTTATGCACTCTTCTCTTCGTCTGCCAAACTTCACATTCTCTCCTCCCAGGCATCCTTTTACTGACTCAATCCGATTTTTCTTCGGTCTCCCAGCCAGTCGTCGATCCCAGCACACTCACCACAAAATATATATCGTTTAACCAAACTGCGACTATCGATCCATCCGTTACACATGACCCAAAACCATCTCAACGTACTTTCATTTATTCTTCATTTACCCTTTTCTTCATACCACACAACCTAATACCTTCATTCCTCATTAATCAATTCTTCTCACAGCCTAACACTCCCCTAAGATCTGTCCCCATCTGAACACCACTGTACTTAGAGCTATACCTCTTATTCCAGACATAGTCTCACTACTATACAAATACACAGGTAACAACATACCCCTCATGTAAGACTCTAGCGCCCTCAAGACTTAGTCCCTTTACATTCCCACCAAGGATTTAATTGCACCAACCACTTCCTGCCATTCACAACTTTCCTACAACCAATCTGCATCATCCTTTCCCTTTTTATCCAACATATATATCCTAAATATAAACTCAGACACTTTTCTAGCTGCCTCACCATCTAACATAACTTCACCACCGAGGACTGTTGTCCTCACTCATACACATAACTTTACTCTTAATCTACGTTTATTTCAAACCCCTCCTTTTACACGCCCTACCACCAAATCTCTCTCCAATCCTCTCAAACCTCTTCAGATTCGCCACACAAAACCAATCATCCGCATATAATAGGTAGGAACCCTCCACTCTCTTCTCTCTCTATCATTCTAACAGCCATCCCCTGCACACCCCACTTCTAATTCTTCATAACTCCATCCACATACACAATTTGAATAACCAAGGAGACAAAACACATCCCTGCCTCACTCCACATTAATATTACCAAATCACTTCGAGTTTTCGACTCTATTATTTATAACCACACTCCTCACTATCTCCATACATACTTGTTGAATGCATTAAGAAGCCTATACCACCAACACCACATATACCTAGGCTGGCCAGACGTCCCGTATTTTGCGGGACTGTCCTGCATTTTACTATTTTTAGATCTTTTGTCCCGCAAAAATCTTTACCCAATGCGGGACAGTGTAAAGTCCTGCATTGTGAAATGTAAGCCACAAAATTTATAACAATCACGATTTGATTCACTACCAGACAAGTTTAAAACATTTTTTGAGCAGATTTTCAAAGGCGAGTACGTTCTGGTAGGTAACTCGCGTTGAGATAGTCAGTCGCCAATCAGGGACACATTTCAGAATTCAGAATATTCCATTTACAAATATTCTAAAAGTGCTTGATTTTTTTTTTATGTCTACCTGGATTAAATGCACCCACAGAAAAGGTATTTTCAATGATAAAAAACTATTGGACAAAAAACAAAAGCAGGTTAAATATAGATACTTTAAAGGCTGCACTATTAACTACTTGCAATTATGAGATGAATTGCTTGCAATTTTCGGAGTACCTAAGTTCGAATACAAACCTCCTTAAGAAGATCTATTCCAGTGACAAGTACAATTCTGTTTCAAATTAAGTAAGTAAATATTGATTTATTAGACTTATAAAGAGTTATTTCTTATTTACTTCTATACTTGATTAAATTATTTTTGGTTATAATATATATAATATATGCTTGCCTATAGGCTAAACTGTATAATTTATTAAATATAGCCTAGGCATGAAGATGACTGTCCCGCATTAGGTTGAAAAAAAAT
>JABUQX010122119.1:17500-27500 GCA_015478945.1 Trachelipus rathkii | reverse complement strand
GTGATCATTCATAAATTGGTTTTTATGTAGTTGATAAGATGTTTTATATTTTATAGCTTTGGTTCCAGGAAAGTGTGTAATTTTAAAGGGTATTTTAAGTGTGGTATATTATTGTCAGAGTTGACAAAAAATTTGTGTAAAGTGCTAATTTTTAAGTTGATAACGAGTAGAAGTAAGTCTTATCAATATTGATTTTCCAAACTGTGTTTACTTTTTTTTTTCTTAAACACTTTCTCTTTAATTAACCTTCCATTCTCTAAACTTTAGTAAAGTACTAATATTCACTCAATAAATATATATATATATATATATATATATATATATATATATATATATATATATATATATATATATATATATATATATATATATATATATATATATATATATATATAGCAAAGGAAATAAGAGAGGGGGAGAGAAAGAAAAGAACAAACAGACACAGACCGATTGGACAAAAAGTTACGCATAAGACACACACACACACACCCATACCCACTCGCGCATGCGTAGAGAAGCTTATAACACACATCTGAAGGTCAAACGTAACGTAGCGAACGAGAGAGAAACATAGAGATGAAAAGATTATAGATATTGTCATTTCTATTTTATTCCTTTAGAAATTTTTTATTCACGTTTTAAGCCAAGCCGTACTATATATATATATACGAAGAGATATATATACAGGGGAACGTTTAGTAGCTTTTTGGGGAATAAGAAGTTTTTTTTTTTTTATTAAAGATTAAAGTATCTTTTCTTTTCGTCAACCCAGCTTTATATATATATATAAAACAGTCAACGAGACTTGCACTTTTTTTTAAGGCAAGCAATACTATATATCAGTCAACGAGGACTGCAGTGTTTTTTTTTAAAGCAAGCATAGATTATATATATATAATATAGTATATAGATTTATATATAGATATATATATATATATATATATATTTATATTATATATATATATATATATTAATATATATAATATATATATATATAATATATATTATATATTATAGTCAACGAGAACTAAAAGTGTCTTATTAGAAAGTTTTTGGCAAATCGAACAGACTAAGTGTCTCTGTTTTATTGATTAAACATTTTTTAAATCAGTGTTTGTATATGGTTTTAGAGAGAGGAGAAATAAAAACTCATTCGAGAAGCTTACGTAGCTTATGTTTTTTAACTTAACCATTAAAAAGATTTTGTGTTTATTTTAAGACGAGCGTAATAATAATTAAACAGTGATTTTTGTGGTGGCGTTTTAATTTTAATTAACTTCATTTTAGCGATAGTTTTGGGGGCCTCCAAAAAATTGTTTGTCCTTTGAGAGATGGCGACGAAACCCGTTTCAGATGAAGAAGAAGTGATTAGAGATAGAGGGGAGAATAAAGGAAATTTCGAAGGTAATGAAGAAGAAACCGAATTACTTCGGAAGCAAAGGCAAGAAGAATCAGTAAAAAATAAATCCGTACATTACCTTCCCGAGAACAATTAAAAGTTGCCAAATAGTATTTTAATTTTATGTGTTTTTTGGAGAAAATATTATTTTTCTTTTTATATCCTTTTAGGGGTTGAGCCGACGGAGGGACAGAGGGGGGACGAAGTCCCCCCCGTCTCGTCCCCCGGTAGGCAACCGAACAAACCCCGATCTTCTCACGATATCGTGTTTACCCAGTGGAAATAAATCTTTAGTGAAAAAAAGAAAAAAAACCTTCAAAACATTTGGCATCTTGCGTGCCTGGACTCGGAGTAAGCGAGCTTCTTCGTTTTATCAGAAAACGGCAATATCATACAAGTTTTTCAACATTTTTAACTATTTTAAATTTTTCAAAAGCGTTATTTTTATTTATTTTTTTTAAATTTCATTGGTAAAAATGTCTCCTGATTAATAAAATGTTAGTTATTTTCCTGTGGCGTTTTAATTTTAATTAACTTCATTTTAGCGATAGTTTTTGGTTGTCTCTAAAAAAAAAAATTGTTTGTCCTTTGAGAGATGGCGACGAAGCCCGTTTCAGATGATGAAGAGGTGATTAGAGATAGAAGAGAGAATGAAGGAGATTTCGAAGGTGATGAGGAAGAAACCGAATTAATTCGGAAGCAAAGGCAAGAAGAATCAGTAAAAAATAAACAGAGGGGACAGCTCCCTCCAGGAGAGGTACCCCCTAGACTCAGCCTTGCACCTAATTTCTCTTTAAAACCCAATCCTCGAGCAGAAGAGACTGCCCGGAGGGACATCGATCAAAGATTTTCTCAGCAATCAACTCTCTCAGACAACACAATAAACCCATCAGCGAGGCCAGGTACAGAACCTGACACGACTCACCGAAGATCCCAGGCGAATTGGAGCGGTGAGGGTAATTATTACGCCCGTAACTTAAATAGGAACACATGGGAAAGCACAGTAAACTCTCCCATGATTCAGCCAGGTTTAGACAGTCGATCATTCGACCCCAACCAGATTTGGGGACAGGGCCCCGCTCCCACCGAGCACACGACGACGCAGCCACAGCAAGGGAACGTCCCTTGGGAATGGTCTGGTGGACATCAAGCACAGATGTATGCCTCTCCAGTACAGAGCAGACAGGGTCAAGGCACCCATCCACCCCAGGAAGGGTATAATGCAGCATCTCAGTCCAATCCAGCCCCCCTATACCAATCAAACTTATTTAGCAC
This sequence comes from Trachelipus rathkii, assembly GCA_015478945.1. Lineage (NCBI taxonomy): Eukaryota > Metazoa > Arthropoda > Malacostraca > Isopoda > Trachelipodidae > Trachelipus > Trachelipus rathkii. The sequence continues at coordinate 24,826 of JABUQX010122119.1, read as the reverse complement.
AGCCTTTCCCGAGATTCCGGAGGATCTCAAATTGTTTGGTTTAAATCTGAATACAAAGGTTTGGCAAGGGATTAGCTTTAACGAATACGTTTCAACGCTACATGAGAGATTGGGCATGCTAGGCCCGTTAACAGAAAAGCGGAAAATATCCTTCGCAAAGTCGATGATATCTAGCAAACTCGAATCAGAATCCAGAGACTATCTCTTACACGATCCGACTCTCTCTAGTTGCACAAGGTTGGAAGATTTCCTCTTGCAGTTACGCATCTTCTTACAACCAGACAACAAAGACACGATTTTTGATCTTCTCTTGGAGTTTATGTCTTATCAGAGAGACAAAGACATGACATTTACTGCTTTTGTTTTGAAATTAAAAAACACCTTATGGAAGTATCAAGTGAAACTCTGCGAGATTGACGCCACAGCAGGCTTTACTTCCAAGCACATAAATATCATGGTAACTACCAAAGTATTAGAGAATGTGAGAGATAGGAGAGATGGTGAAAGACTAAGGGAAAAAATTTTGAAAGTCTTTGATGCAAACATAAGCATAGTAGAGCTATTAGAGAGATTTGCACAAATTTCCAGAGGAGCTTTATTCAAAGTTAATCAAAAAAGACAGACAGAGAATAGAACTACTAAAGTGTTTATGGCCAGAGGTGAGCCAGAAGGCCAAAGAACGACTGAGAATGGTAATTCTCAAGGAGATCGAAGAGATCCTCCTACAGACCGAAATATGAGGCTAAAGAAAAGAAAGAAGCTAAGACAGAATTTGTTTCCCGAAAGAACGGAGGAGTTTTTAAGAGGTTATCCGAAGAAGAGCTAAGGAAGCACGACTGGTGTTTTGAATGCGAATGCGTAGGGCACTCCGGAAAGACATGCAATTGGAATTCCCCATACTGCCGCTATTGTAGGAAATCACACCGAAGAAAAACAACCGCCGCTTGTAAGGATGCACCTCCGTGGAGACCTACCCCCGACGTAGATCAAATGGTAATCCCCTTTAACAGTGCAGAAGATTTCGAGAGGAACTTAAAAGCAAAAGAAGGGAACCAGAAAAGTCAAAGGACTTCCGCCAGTAATAAAGAGGAATACGAACCTCACGTGAAGAAAAATACGAGAGTTTATCTAGCCCAAGGACAACCGCTGGATACAGATCCTAGCGAGGAGGAAGAGGAAGAAGAAGACGACGAAGAATCGAACTATGTAAGCAACTTCGCCGCCCCCAGAGTTCGATTTCATTAAGAATATAGTAGATATAAATATAATATATGCGAATATATAATTATTGTATGATAGTATGATAGATATAATAATATATATAATACTATATATGGATAGATACAAAACCAAATTTTAGTTATATATTAATATATATATATATATATATATATATATATATATATATATATATATATATATATATAGATATGTGTGCGTGAATATATGTGCGCGAACACATATCTGGATAACCGTGCTTGTAAGCAAGAAGCTCGGCCCAGAACAGCTAACAGTTTAAGTGAAAAGCCACAAATTTCTGTAAGCAAATTTTTTGGCAATTTCGAACCAATTTTCAGCCGACAGAATTATCCATTGATCATTTTCGGTTTTGGATTGTAATAGGGAGGAAAATAGCGTTTAAAGTAAACCAGGCGACAGTGCCTATTTCCTCAAAAGCACCCTTGTTGAAAGTAACAAGAAAATTAGATTAAGAGTGGAAAGCCACAAATTTTTAGCCATATATATATATATATATATATATAATATTGATATTATATATATAATAAAAAAAAATATATATATATATATATATATATATATATATATATATATATATATATATATATATATATATATATATATATATATATATATATATATATATATTTAAAAACCATAGGAGGGTAAGCGTAATCCCCCATAAAAGAGACTTGAGTTAGTTCATCCATTAGACAGATGTTACCTAACAACGCTCTGATGATCAGGTCCTTTTAAGGGAAGTTAATTACTCGTGGGCCGAAAGTTTCCCCGGTACTTTCCCCTTAAAAATCTTGAAACAATCAAGCGGGTCTCTGGATGTACAAGATGCGTATACCCATGTTTGATATGATTTTCAGTCAGTTTTTAGATAAAGGTCTAAATTTTGCTCCGAAACTGTCGGAAGCAACAGGAAGCCCGTTTCGAGCGGCACATATCGTTTTTTTTTATTTTTATTATTGAATCGAAAGGGGAACCGATAACTAAAAGTAAATCATAGCTCTGTTGAATGCAATCCTTCGTAAAAAGACTTGCGTAATACATCTTATTATGTTTTGATGTTACATAACAGTGTTCTAAGGTAGTAACCGAACCGAGTCTTCGAACGGAAAAGACTTAAGTTATTTCATCTCATCATGTCTGATGTTGCGTAATAGCGCTTGAAAGTTAGGTCCTTTTAAAGGAAGTTACCAGTTTTTGGGATGATGTTTTCCCCTGTGTTTTTCCTGAAGTATCCTAGAGTAACCAAGCCAGTCGTTGATTACGTTGCGAATGTAGCCAGATGTACCATAACGTTGTTTACTATGTTTTTATAGTTAGCCGCTCCATTCTTTTAATTTTTTAATATAAATTTTAAAAAACAAAGGTTTTAAAAAACAGTTTATTTCATAAACTTCGTAAAAGGAGACTCAAACGATTGAGACAGCCTCTCCTAAAGCAGATAGATAAGGAATTTATACCGTTATTTTCCTACAGCTGTTTGATTTAAAAACCGTTTTTCCATATGACAAGATTTTTGATGAATAACATTTTTGTTTTTATTTTTTTTTTGCCTCTTTTAAGATTTAGTGAAAGTATTCTATTTTTAGAGTAGCTTTCAAAAGATGTTCCCGAAATGAACCGTTTTATGATAAATATGATAAGAAATCTTTTTCCAGATTTGGAAACACGTTTTTTTTTTTGCTCTCTTTTATATTTTTATAATATCGGATTATAATCATTAAAATTACATAAGGTTGTAAAATTTGAGAAAAACTTTGCCAAAAACCTAACAATTCTTTGAGAGCATCGAAGGAGAAACGGAAGAAGCATTTAGTTTTGAACCTAAAGCATAAGGTTGTAAATATAATTCCTATTATCCAAATAAGCTACACAGTTCTAATCAACTTTCTTTTTTCTATATCTAAAATTGTTTCCGCTTAAGGAATTTGTGACATCTATTTTTAAGTAGAAAAAATAGGAAAAAAAATAAAAAAAGTAAAAAAAACTTTTTTTTATACATGAAAAAAAATTAATAGCCTTAGGCGTAATAACTAAAGATTCTGTTTTAGTTAGTTTACAATGTTCTAGTATTTTTTAAAGAAGAAGTTATTTTAGCCTTCACTTTTAGTAATTTTTAAGAAGCTTCACTTTTTAGTATTTTTAAGAAAAGAAGTTTTTAGCTTCAATTTTTTTAAGTTAGTTTAAAATTTTTTTAGTTTTTCATTTTTTAAGTTATTTTTAATTTTCTTTTTCCTTTAGAAAGAAATATATTCTTAGCATTCACCGCTACGAGCTTACAATTAAGTCAGTAACTGCTTTGTTTTTTAATTAACCATTAACCTTTAATGTTTACCATTTTGTTTTGATTAATCTTAAAGTCTGATCTGATCATTTGATTAATCTGGCGATTTTTTCAAAAAGTTACAGGAATAACTTTTTTTATTTAGTCTATTCAAAAATATTTTTCTTTTTTAGTAGTTTGATATCAATTTCGCGATATTAACATTGCTTTAATTTACATGATTAATTTTAAATAGGTTAAAGCAACATAAAGTAAACCAATTAAAACCGCCTCTAAATAAAAATAGTTTTAAAAAACTCTTTTAAACATCTTAAGAAAGAAAAGCGTTTTAAAAAATGACCGTAGGGAATAAGAAATAGTTTCGGACTACCATGCACCACTGGTTTATCCATTACCAAAAATTTTTTAGATCATCTACACTACACATCCGCAAATCTTATACACCAGACACCAAACTTACCTTGTTTCCTACCTTTGTTTTTATCTATCAGAGTTAGCATGTAACTCTTCTGGACAGTTTTCTTCATGTTCCAGAATCTGTAAACTCAACCATGTCCTTCATCCTGGAGATGCGAGTACTACCATCTCGATGGATGCTAGATATGTGCTCTTCTTTAAACAGAATGCACACCCATGTTGATTCATTCAAATCTTTCAGATAAAGATTCCTTTCTTAAAGGGGGGTCCTTTATCGGAATTCAGTTTTGTACAAAACAATAAAATTTTGAAATCAACATGTGTGGCAATATGTTTATAAAATCTTTACAAGTTTCAACAGACCACATCCTCTACTCGCTTCCCACGATTTCAATTCTGAATCATACAAGAAAACATTTTCATTCGAACAAACAAACCTCGCTTAGAAACTGCATACACAATGCATATATGCCTTAAAAGCCTCTTCACTAAGACTTAAAATTCTCTCACAAGACGATAACCTTGTTTTGTTAGCTTCGTACAAAACCAAAACAATTTCATTCTCGAACGTTCTTTGTACAAAATAGATCGTGCTAACTTTGCAAAACAAAACTCCCCCTTGCATTTTCCATTCCCTCACGATAGGAAAGGATCGAGGTTGGCTCACAAAATCTTAGTGAAGCTACTTCATTCGTCTTGCTAGAGCCAGGCCAAACAGTTGAGATTATAAATGGATACGAAAGGAATAGAGTGAAAGTAGAGTGCGTCTTTTGCCTGAAGCAAGAAAATATTATTCTCCCAAAGTTACTTTTACCTACCCAACCCTTGTGTATCTATATAAAACATTTGTGTATATACATACTATATAGATATATATATATATATATATATATATATATATATATATATATATATATATTATAAATATTAATATATATATATATATATATATATATAGTTTGTACATACATTCCTTTTTACCATTTCACATACTTTTATTTTAAATGTATATTTTTCCTTTGAAATATAAAAAACAGGCAGTATATTTTATTTATGCGGGTGCATAAATCATTTTCCATGGCTCCATAAGATTCTACTTGAAGTTTAGTGAAGGTAAATTGGTATTCTAATTTAGTACATATTATTTGTAACATCACAGCGGTGATCCAAAAATTAATTGAGGTTATGATAAGTGAAAATGGGTCATTTGAAATATTTCTATATTTTCATTCATTTTTATAATAAACATATTGTGGTTTTAATTGGTGTTATATATTAAATTAATTATTATATTGCAATTACTTTGTTAATGAGTGCAACAATTTTATAATGATATATATATTTTATTATATTACTTTTATAAATGTATTCAATTTCTTAATTTTGTAAAGTTCTGATACATGATTTTAACTCCGCATTATTGTACTGTAATTTGTGGGGACATTTCATTTATTTCGAAATTCTTTGTTTTGAAACAGGTTGTTGGTTTGGGTCCCATGTTGGGACGAATTGTTATTGAATTTATGTTCCGAGGTCTTAAATGCTTCCTAAAATAAACGAGTAAAAGGCAAGACTTTTATTCATGAAATTCCCTCCAAGTAAGATAGTGTCGTCAAGTGGGTTTTCAAAAGCGACACAAATAATCTTACAAATGGCGATGCTATCAGGATATAATATATATAATATATATATATATATATATATAATAATATATATATAATATATATAATATATATATATATATATATATATATATATATATATATATGGTAGCTGGGTTGGGGGTCCCACTACCACTTATTTATGCCCTACAAATGCTCATGCATGACTCAGATTTCTGGTGTATGTTTGCCCACCCTATCCCCAGCTCTGGGGAACCAAGGAACAGTTGATGATAAATGATGACCATAGAGAAGATTAGAAGAATTACTATGCTTCTAAATCTTCTAATTAAGAATAGATTATAAAAACTCAAGAAAAAATAGATAAAAAGAAATAGAATGTTAATGAGAAGTGAAGGTTTTTATTTTTTCTTTTAGGATAGGCTGAATACAAACACATTTATAGGAGGAAATGTATCAAGTTGATTAAAAAAAGAAACAAATAGTTTACTAAACGGGTGCAATAGTAGTAGTATCGATTTTGAGAGCAATAGGAGAGATTGTAGTTGTAGCCTTTTAAGAGCTAAACAAGAGAAAAAGGAAGCATATTTATAGGAGAACTTATAATTATCCATAGCCAATGAATTAAGAAATTGAAGAAAAAGGAATAGCACCAAAATCATCAAAAATGGAATAAGACGCAATATTTTAATTAATAAGTTTAACATTTATTTGGCAGATGTCCTGGAATACCAAAATGATGGTGACAAACTGATATGTAGTACCAAAACACTGTATTAGTACTATTATTACTTGGTACTATTAGTACCATACTAATAAAATGAGATCAACAGAAACTGTGATACTAAATTACTAATAGCAAATATTTTTACAACATGATTAAAGCTTAATGACGGAAAAATGAGCAAAGGTAAAAAAAATTGACTTATGAGAAAATATTTAGATAAATGATATCTGTACCTTAATAAATTACCGATTTCTCTCTTTTTTTAACTTTTCACATGTTTATAACAAACTTCTGAAAATTAAAAAAAAAAAAATTGTTAGCAGAATCAAGGCAAAAAAAAAAAATATATATTATAATATATATAAATAATATAATATATATATATATATATATATATTATATATATATATATATATATGATATTATATAAATTTAATTTTATATAATATATATATATATATATATATATATATATATATATTATATATATATATATATATATATATAATATATATAATATAATATATATATATATTTTATAAAAAAATATTTTATATATATAAATATATAATATATAATAATTATATATATATATATATTATATAATATATATAATATATATGAGGTACACTATATATATATATATATATATATATATATATATATATATATTATAAAAAGATTATTATATTTAACATCATTGAACGATAGTGCCATGTTTATGAATTTTACCTTGAAAAAAGATGTTTGAAGGTCTTCAAACTTAGATAATAAATAAATTGAATCAATTAAAAACAAAATTTATTATTAACAAAGAGGAACGTTAAAAAATTATCCTATGGGATTTTTATTAATTCCCCAACTAATTAGGCCTAAATGGAAGTGGATCAAATAGATATAATTAAAATTATTACTCATCACTTTATATGTTCACATTTATTTGCAAATATGGGAAAATTCCTTATCTATCTACGAAGGAAAATGTTCATACATTTCATATCAATCTTTATTTATCTGTG
>JABUQX010122119.1:0-12500 GCA_015478945.1 Trachelipus rathkii | reverse complement strand
TTTATTAAAAAAAATCATGATGAATAAAAAAATGATTTTCCTGTTTTTGTTGTTTTTTTGTTTTTTAATATATGATTTCTTAGTGCTAACTTAAACAACCATTAATATTAACTAAATAAAGAATTATAACAGTTTTTTACCTATATGATCGATACTGATAAAAATAAGCATATTAGAAATAAACATGAGTAAATAATAAAAAACAAATATGCCAAATTTATTCAACATTACACTTCTTACCTTTGAAGCGTAAAAACTGAAGAATGTACATGAAATAAATATGAACATATGAGAAATGAGTCATATGACTATAATGTATATTTACTTACACAAATAAAGAATATAATATTAAGTACCATAAGTTAGTAACTAGTATGATAAGGTCTAACTGAAATTACTAAATTTCTAAAGAACCATCAAGGGCCTCATTAAATTCCTGGTCTATTGCTGCATCTAAATCCTCAGACCTGTTTCCAATCATGGCCTCTACTGATAAATCTGATTCCTCATCCTCATATGCTATATTTGTGGAAGAGAAAAGGAAGTCAGACTCTGATTCAAATCTATGGACAGAGGTGTCTTTAGATTTGGTTTTATCAGACTTCAATGTCCTTACAGAGAAACCTGAGCTACCTGACTGAGAACTCTGGCTGATAGTGTATGTGGTTTCATGGTGATGAATTTGATGACGTTTAACTACTGCCAACTTTTACATTAATTTGAAAAAAGTACTGGAAGGCTCTGGCTGCTCCGTCTCTGTCAATTTCAAATTATGACTTATGAATAATAGTTTTTTTGTAAAATTGTGAGCCTGATTCTTTTTTTTTGAATGGATATTTGCATGTGCTGAGAACTTCTCTCACATGCAGCTGAAGTGGCAGGAAGGTCTAGAATTCGGGAGGCTACTTTTGATATCTTGCAATGCTTACATAAACTAATCCACCATGCTGCAGACGAAACATTGTTGGAAAGTGAAGCCCAGAAATATTCCATACTGAAGAAGTCCCTCTAACTGGAAAAATTCACCAATTCTCCCATTACTTTCTTTTCATCCACATCTAGCATTTCCTTGCTCAGATTGTAGGCCTTCTGAAAAGCTTGAACCAAGAAAAATTATATGAAAATATGTTTCAATTTGCTTGTATATTGTATTGTATTTGTATGCAATTGTTTTTATAAAAGTAAAAAAGTATATATACCGTATATATATATATATATATATATATATATATATATATATTATATATATATTATATATATATCATATATATATATATATATATATATATATAATATATATGTAGTTATATATATAATATATATACCGTATATATATACTATCGCTATATATACTATATATATATATATATATATATATTATATATCTATACTAATATAATATAATTATATATTATTATATATATATATATATATATATTATATATATATATATATACTGTATAATATATATATATATATATTATATATATATATTATATATATATTATATTAATATATATATATATATATATATATATATATTATATATAATTACTATATTATTATTTATATATATATATAAATTTACTACTATATATATAATATATATATATATATATTATATATATATATATATGTATATATACTATATATATATATATATATATATATATATATATATATATATATATATATTGACCTTTATTGTCTTCACATTGAGCAATTTAAACAATCAGATTTATCAGTGATAGGAACAGTGTCAACTGACGGCTTATTTATTTGTGCTCTTTTTCTGCTTTGTTAGCATTTGCATTTCTTTACTTTGCTTCCATTTCCTTGATTTTGCTGTACTCTTACTCTCTTTCTGATTTCCCAAGTATTTCATTTTTATGTCATCACTGCATTTTTTGCAATTCGGTATGTGTTGTTCTTTCCTTGAACCATTATTGGCCACCTCAGTGAAGCACAATTTACAAAGTGCTCTTTTACCTTTGTATGTATGATTTTCCTTAACAGTAAGAGAATGGACAGGTGTGGTGTTTGTTTTCTTCCAGCCATTGTCAAAATTTTATGAGATATTATCAACTTAAACCATTTAATGCTATTAACGTTAAATATATAATTAAATTATATCCTGCTAAACACTGTTTCCTATAATAAACAAGGTAAATAATAAATATTTAGTAGAATGGTATGATAAAATTTAAAGAAATTTAATAAAAAACAAAAAAAAACAAAAAAAACGAATAAAAAACAATAAAAAACAAAAAAACAAAAAAAACGATGTTAAAAAAAACGATTTAAAAAAAAACACGTTTTTTAACAACTCTACCTGTAACCTATGTGAAGTGTAGCTGAAGAAAAACTAGGCTACCTATAGGCTAGAAAGCCAGTGGTATTTCATAATTCTACTTAGCTTAAAGAGGTGAAAATTTTTAAATTACCAGAACAACTATCAAATCAACAGCTTGTTTAGCTCTAAAATAATGAATGCCATTCATGATATCGAATAACCTATTTTTTATAGGCACTTGACACACTTGGTATTTATTTACACAATGACGTGACAACCTCCCCTTTACGTTTACAGCAATCAGCTGATCGAGAAAAACACTACATTCTTCCTTTAGAATAATACAGTAACTAGTATTGCAAGTTGCAGCACATTAGGGTGAAATTTAGTGATCTTAAAAACCAAAAACATAAAGACAAAATTTTTGCTTATTTTTTATTTATAAGGTCATGTTATAGCCTTAATATTTTTGTTTAAAACCTGTCATATTTAAATGCTGAAATTAACATAAATGAAAAATAAAATATAAGGAAAAAATTCGTAGAGTATAATATAAGTATGAAACCATAAATAAATAAAACAATATAAAAAAATATATATAAATACTAAATATATACACATATTCTGAAATGTAATAAATATGAAAACATAGTAAATATATTTCGTTCAATTTGCATTAAATAAAAAACAATATGTAACATTGGACGGTCTAAAATCGTCGATTTGGAGAGTTTTCCATGGCTCTATACACTTCATTTGCATTTTCAGTTGAAGAAAGATCAAGTTTCTGACATTTCTGAGATCTAGTCACACAATTATTGTCAAAATGAAAAGAAACTTAAACTCTACAAAAATGGATCAATTATATTTCAAATATTATTAACATTGATATTTGATATCTCAGTGCCGGGATTTTAGTTTTGAGGGGCCCAAGCTATTGAAGGTAATGGGCCCCCTATTTATATATATTATATATATATATATTATATATATATATATATAAATATATATATATAGTATTTATATATATAGTATATAATATATATATATATATAATAATAGATCAGAGCTGGCGCGCCTTTATAATTTTTTTGAGTAGCGCCTGGCCGTATGCGCCTTATGGGCCGCCGGACTTAGTGCGCTTAGCGGCCTATGCGCCTATATTTTTGGTCACATCAATGCGCCTAGCGCCTATGCGCCTATTGCGCACTGCGGCTACGACTTTTCGCCGGCTGGCGTGGATGTTCGCTAAATTTATTTGCCCAAAGTAAACTTTAGTGCGATTATAAAAGCATGCTTTTATAAGGAAGAAAAACACACTTATTAATTTTTGTAATTAAAACACCGTAAACTAATATCTACACGTCCTTTTCCTCCTCATGGTCTTGTGATCCCCTGTTTTCCCTCAGGGAGCGTTCAGCCGAGCGCTGCAGAAATTGAAAAATCTTCAGAGCCATATGTTTCCGTCTTGATATTGTAGTTAAATGAACTAGCTGAGCAAAATCACAATTAAATTATTAATAGGTCTCTCCCACTCATATATAACGTTAACTCCACAACCCCTAAGTACAAATATAAATATAGCTCTCCCACCGTACCTCCCAACCCTAGAGTGCTGGAAAAATGATAAATTGCAGCTTAATAAAAAATTTCAAATAAAGAAGCTTGTGGCCGTAAATACGCTTTAAATATGAAATTTGAAGATGTTATAATTTTTTCCAGGCTCATAGAATAAACTTATTTCACATTTTTGTTATATTATGGATCATTTCAAACATTTCATATAAGTTTTATGAGAATTGGACAAAAATTTCAGTGTCGATATAATTGAAAAATTCGACCATAGACAAATGTTATAAATAAGAAATTTAGAGGTCTATGATTTCATATTCAGCATCTTTATAACAATTTTTCTACCAAAAATTAATCAATACACTATTTTTCTTAACGACCTTGTAAAAAAACAAAATGAAACTTAAACTAAGCCATTCCTGTAGCACAACAGAATATATATATATTAAATATTAATATTATATATATTAAATTATATATATATATATAATTATATATATTAATATATATTAATATATATACTATATATATATTAATATATATATATTATAATATATTAATATATATATATATAATAATATATATAATATAGGTAAGACTGAACATTTCTTCTGACCTTATTGATATATTCTGATATATTTCGATTAAATATCGTATTATTAATTTACTCTGATTGCATGCGAACGGTCATTCGAGTAAAGTACCTCTATATGGTGAGAGTGAGTAAAACCAGAGTGAGGGAATAGCTATGAAAAGAAGGACACAGCAAGGAAGACTGCGAGAAGATAATATTAGTATGTTATCATGGAATAATATATAATAGTAGATAATAAAGTTCTAAGTTAAATAGGCATAACAACATTTGCTTAATATAAATTCTGTTATTAGAAGAAGAAAGTTACAGTAGTAAGTTTAAGTTTGAAGATTTAATAACTAGTAAAAAATATATTTAATATGATTCGTAAAATTTCAAATAAATTTTAAAATTTTATATTTAAATATATTAAATAAATAGGGTTTCAAAAATATTAGATAGATGGATAGAGTACAAACTCAATATTTCTATATATAGGTGACATACATTTCTTTTTAATTATTAATTTCTTTTAATGATATCATAATAATAACAATAATACAAAAAATATATCACACAAATGCAGAATATATTAGAAGAATTTTTTTTTGAATCATTTGTAAATTCTAGGAGCTAGGTGATCGAAAGACTGCCAGAATACATCTCTAGATTGCCTGCGCGTCAGATTCTAATTAATTGAGAGATACTCCATCTGTCGAATCTGAGTGAGCGTGCGAGTATTATGTGCGAAGGGAGTGTTCTGAATCTCGCTCTTTCTTGCGTGAGTCATAATTATTATACTATTATCACGTGAAATACCCACTGGTGTTGAAGTGGCGCACCTCAACCGACATGTATCTCAATCCGCAACACCAACGTCCTGCACCTGTGCGGGATAAGGGTCTGCATCTGCCTCTAATTAAGTGAGATATACAGAGGTAAATAAATAAAGGGGATCTATAAATACCCCTACCCTTACTCGGGGTATGGTACTCCGGTATAACCCTACCGCTTCTTTATGGTTTATACTTATAAATTTATGTAGTGAGTAGTCGCTTAGGGGTTCCTTCGGACCATCCCCGTCCCTATACTCAGGTTAATGATAATTATACTAGTGACCCCCCTCTCATAGTGATCCCCCATCCATAGGTCCTATTGACTACCTACTTAATAATAAGTATAGTTAATTTACTACCTACTATACTAATTTTAGGGGCTCGTGACTCACTATGTGCTATACTGAGTTATTAAAAATTAGCTCCTAATACTGCCGTTTATAAAATACTAGCCCATTATAATATTTTTAACTGATAGATGACTATTTAGTAGATGCCGTATAACATGGTGAGTCGATAGAGCGAGATCTACTCGATGATTATTTAGTGGGGGGCAAGATGAGTAGTTAATTATATTATGTATATATCTATAGGTGTTACCTGCTAAATTTAAATTTTATATTTGATCCATACAAAAATAATAAAGACAGAATATGTTTTAAAACATCAGCTAATTTATAATATTATATTAATATATTATAATATGATATATATATAATATTTATATTATATATATATATATATATATATGATATATATTAATAATATAATATATATTATATTATAATACTATATATATTATTAATATATATATATATATATATATATCATATATATATATATATATATATATTATATTAATTAATATTAATATTAATATAGATTAATATAATATATATATATATTTATTATATATTAGTCACAGTCTTATATTCAGCCTAATAACCAAATTGCTTTTAGATATACATACTGAGAGTGAGTATTCCAGCGGAGTAATACTGTCTGAAGAAGCTAGTTGAGAATAAAATAGCACACAGCTAGTTGACTCAAGCCATATTATTAGAAAATACAAAAATACATTAAAATACTATATAATAATATGTGAGTATGTTTATATAATATATTAAGTATAAATTAGTAATACTCCCTTCATATCTATCTGAATTATAGATGTATCTTTTTTATTCTCTCCAGAGTTTGTTCTACTAATAACTCACTTTAATATAAAACGGTCGTATTTATCAGTTATATATCTTGAGGCATAAACATCTAAGGTTCAGTTTTTTAATTTCGTCCAAAATTTAGGGAGGTCATGTAGTACTCCCCCCGCACCCCTCTGACCCCTACGTCCCTATGTATTATATATATATATATAAATATATATATATATATATATATAATATATATAATATATATAATATAATATATTAATATTAATATAATATTAATAATATATATATATATTATATATAATATTAATATATATATATAATTTAATATATATTATATTAATATTAATAAATATATATATATATATATTAATATATATATAATATATATATATAAATTGTCTAAATAAATAATTGTTAAGAAGTGTTTTTTAAATTTCTCAAATATATATATTTTTTGTCGAAATAACTCAGTATATTAAACTTTATTAGAGCTAATGTTACTAATTAACAAATAATGAAATAAAGCTTTCCTTCTATTTTCGTAATTTCAATTCTTTCTTACACTTTTCACAAACTTTTTTATCTACTATGAAACAAACTATAAAATCATTTACGTAATTTCAATTTTTTCTAACACTTTCACAAACCTTTTTATCTACTATGAAACAAAATATACTAATATATATTTCAAAGTTAAATTATATAATATTTTACACTATGGATTGGTATAAGCGAGAAATGAAACAAGATTATCTTAAGGTTGCGTTACACTTTCACTCGGGTCACAAAGATGATCTCACATAAATTTGTTTCCTAGAGTTCTCAATAACGGCGCGCTCTTATAGGCGCAACAGAATTGACTCACTTTGTGCGCCTTAGCTTATAGTTCCGTACCTATTATATTTTAGAAGAAACTCGTGTTTGCAGAACATATAGCTCCCCTCCTCGAGCAGACGCTGAATATTACGCCCTATTGATCTAAGAGAGCGATATGCTCCAGTTAGTTCGCAATTCTCCAAGAGGCGCAACGTGTTTTCCTCGATGTATCGCTCAACTGTGTAACACCACCATAACTCTCGATAAAATATCGATTTTCTGGTCAGTAACGAATTATCTTTTCATATTAGCCATATTATATATATAATTATATATATATTATATATTATATATATATAATATATATATATATTAAATATATATATATAATATATATATATTAATATTATGTATATTATATATAATATATATATTATAATTATAATAATATATATATATATATATATATATATTATCTTATAATATATATTATATATAATATAATATTAAGTATTAATATATATATTATATATATATATATATATTATAATTTGAGTAAATATATTATATATATATAAATTAATTATATTAATATATATTATATATATTTATAATATATATATATATATTATAGGGAGAGTTAACCTTATATCTACAGATTCGCAAATAACTTATTTATCTATCATTAAAATATAATATTCTTTTATCTTGTCCTTGTTACAAAATAAAGTCCACTCAGATATTCATCTAATGATAAAAATCATGCCGTTAAGTATTGTCACTTTCTTAATGCACCGATGTGAAGACTTCACATATAATAGTGAGTATATGCCAGAAAGCCAATATGCATGTATCTAAAAAAAACAACATTAAATTATGTATTTATACGAAGCGTAACTTGTAGTGATCACATAAAATTTCAATTTTTTATCTTCTCGATTATAGAGTATTCAGCAGTGCGTTATCTCATATGCATATTTCGTAATGGTCATATAGTAACAAAACATATAAGAAACAAATTGTACTTTCTGTAATTGCTGAATTATCTAACTACTAAAGTGAAGAGACAACTGCGTCTTTAGAATATTTATGGATCAATGTTCATTAAGAGTAGTCCTAATAGGTGTCAGACCGTCGACTTGCCTAGATATATACTATGGCGTTTCCCTCGTCTTTGAGTGAACTGAACAAATTTATGCACGCACCGAAATACGAAGGTATCGCGTCTCTAAACAGTATATTTAGTGACTATTAGGCTCGAGAGCTCTATCACTCAGAGAGTGCTCAACAGTTTTATCTATGGTCCACATCTATAACATGGATATGAGTAGTGATTTTATTAGGTAATATCAACTCTCTTCTATCACGAATCTCTTAATTATACATGCTATATGTGAGCATCTAATTGGTTAACAATAAGATATATAAAAACTTTTGTGCTTCAGTATTATCATATGATATTATTATTTAATAGGCACTCTTCACTCATTATAGTTTGATTCTCTATATTTTGACTAATATAAGCATAACCCTCACTAATGCGTACAGTCCTAGAGTCTATTATTGGTGTCAATGTTCATAGTGATATGCGTCTGTCTTGGCGCCAATGTCTCTGCCAGCACTCTCAAATCTCCGCTCAATATTTAATATACCTCCTTTATATACACTGTCTTTTCTCTATATAAGTTTAATAATCTCAGATGCTCACAATTATCTTATATATGCTCTTTTTACTTTCATAAATAAATCAAATTAGTATTTCTGGAACCTTATAACATAAAATCCTCGTATAATAAGTGAAAGCCATATATAAATTTAACTACATACATCTTAGGCTAATTTATGTAGTCTCACTTATATGTACTAAGTGAGTGATATATACTGACATAGCCTTGTGAATTCATCCAGCAAATAACCCCACAAATATTCTTATACTTAAAATAATTATATACATTAAAATTTACTTAATTCTCCCTAATTTTTATTATAATTATATAAATAATGGTATTATTTTTTTTTTTTTTTGGGCTTGGATTTTTATTCTTTATTGCCTTATACAACCCTTATCTCTGCTGGCATCAATATACAACGATAAAGCTCAATGTGAGCAGGAATAACAAAAGAATTGTCGGTACGATTCACGTCTTGATACTAGAGAAATAATATTGCAAGTTAGTCGTTGTTTATCACAACCCTTTATATTACAGTGATGAACAAAAAAAAATTAAACGACTGCTTACCTTATTAGAGCGTTTTCATGCTCATAGTGGAACAGAAGACTTTGGTAAACGAGTGCGTGTGAATGTATTATAGCGGATGACTACGGCACTAAGCGTCCCTTGACTCCTCGTCTCCGAATAGAAAAGTCAGTGTGAAACAGACACTAATATATAATGCGTAAGTGAAACATAATATATTCACTTTGAATATATACATGTTTAACTCTCGCGATCTATAAACTCAGCAGTATACTGTACTGCTCTACCAACTAAGATATATTCATATATCAGAATGACCTGCACATGGGATATATATAATATTATAAGTATTATATATATATAGAGATTACGTTTTTAATAACATTTATCTCTGCTAATTAACCTCACTTATATATATTTGCCAGATACATTATTGGCTAAGCATTATATAATCGTATGACTATGAGTAGGTACCTTCGAACACATACTAAAAACTCTATTTACACAATTCATTTGAGATAAGGTTAAATCATGCACTCGTACTTAGGCATATACTTTTCCCAGATATATGGCCATATCATCTTTATGAGCAGGTTAGAAAAACTATATATTCAATAGGTGACATTATCCTTGTCAATATACTTATACCATACAATTAACAGTGAGCTGATCTACTATGGTGAGGGAAAGTCTTGAGTAGTAGGTAATAAATCACAGATTAAAACTGAAGTATCTCTATATACTGTGAGTTTATATAATTAATCCTCACAATATAACATTGATAAGACAATTATGAACGGTATGTGTTATGTATATTATTAACGAAAAAATCTTTCATATAAAATTATTTTCACACTTTATTTTATATATTTCTCTCTAATATAAGTATTTCTCTTATATATAATGATTATTCACCACATAAATTAATTATTATTTTTATAATTATTATTAATATATTTAATTATATAGTATAAAATAATAAATAAAATAATATTATAAGTAATAATTAGAGGAATAAATAATAATTGATATACAACCATATCATAATTATAAATTATATCACATAATTTATACTATATTATTATGATATAATTGGCCAATAGAATAAATAAAGAAATAAATATAAATATAATTAATAATGTCCAAACCAAGTTCAAGTAATCCAAAATGAATTTAAATTGACATAATATATGATAGGTGAGTGTGCACGAACCACATAATTATCTCTTACTCCTCCCTATTGAAGGTAAAAACACGGCTCACTCTCTGAACTCTAATAATGAAATGTGTTCAGCACTCACAACTCGTTAAGATATTACGATGCTTCCTATCCTGACTTACTTACACAGTGAATTTTAGGTATTATTCGTAACTCTGTTCTGAGCCACAGAGTAACTATTCAGACTCTTTTTTGGCCCACTCGTTGTTTGCGAGATATGCATTACTGAAGAAACAGTCTTCTCCTCAATACGTCTAACATAGACGGTATAATATATCAATTAGTATAATATTTAGCGAATTAAACAGAGAGATTCGCACATGTGACAACATAATCATATAGAATTACCCTATACAAACTTGTATTTATTGTTGTACTGAAATTGTGTTTTGTCTCCAAGAGAATTTAAAAAGAGTTTTATGCTCACAGCAAAACTAGTAGTTACACGAACCAGTTCTAGTGATAATATATATACTTAAACTACATTCTCTGCTCTATAGTGTATTTTTCACCTGATTAAGCCCGTTTATGTGAGATAGAAGAAAACTCTTTGAACCAATAATCTGTTTTGTTTGCTATTAATACATTACTTTGATCTTTTACAAAATGAATCACATCTTGTAAGTAGTTTGACACTTATCTGACGAGACTCACTTTTTTATCTACCCAGTATTGCGATGTATCATTATGATCCTATAATAATCTCAGTGCCCATATATATATATAGCCTAATAACTAATTCTTAGAGGTATTTGTATATTTTAGATGAGTTGGATTCTTCTTGTGTATTCGATTAAACTATATATAGTATCTCTATTATTGAGTCGGGTCAAATCTCCAGTAAAAAATGAATGATTCAGTTACATTCTGAAGCAGATTCTTAATATAGATAACTAAACATAATTATCAGGTTATATCTGTCAGATACTCACGGGTAATGAATCCTAAGATATTAACTATATAGTAAGTGACCCGCTGTGATACCTGGCTGATTTAGGGTATCAACCAGAATCTAGACTAATATATACTCTATCTCCCGTAAATATTCATGTTTTTGTAAAGAGTCATCTATTTCGGTGCAATTTGCATAAGCTTATCTTTCAGGCTTTCTGTGACTTCTCACTTTCTTTTATTATTGAGCTTCTACACTTTTATAAATTCTAAATGTACAATATATATATTATATATATACTATATATGATAATATATATAATATATATATAATATATATTAAATATATATATATATATATATATATATATATTATATATATATACATATATTATATTAAGTTTCTATAGATATATATATATATATATATATATATATATAATATATATATATATATATATAATATATATATTATATATAATAATATTATACTTTAATATATATATATATATATATATATAATATATTATAATAGTGACTTATAACTTCATATAGAAATATAAAAAATTCAAAATAATTAATATAATATTATATATATATATATTTATATATATATTAAAGCAAGGTTATCATCTGTCCAATAATCCTATATAACACTTAATTATGAGTACAAAAATAAACGATAATATCATATTGTTTTCAAACATGGTTTCTTTATTAATTTCTAAGATATATGATAGTACATTTAATTTCAACTACTACAAATAATCCCTAAACAAGTTTCCGTAACACACTTTAGTTTTCTGTTTCATTGTGTACTGGGACTTATAGGTCCTATGTTAAAGATTATTTGTAATATTTACTAATATCTATATTATAATAATACTTATATATATCGTCAATATATCTATAAATAATAATATAAAAAT
>JABUQX010122118.1:7500-10000 GCA_015478945.1 Trachelipus rathkii | reverse complement strand
ATATATATATATATAAAAATATGTAAAAAAGTGTATGGTAATTTGTTTAATGCATGGAAATACACACATACATAGATGTATGTATATTTATTTATATATGAGGAGGAGGAGGAGGAGGAGAGAGAGGAGAGAGAGAGAGAGAGAGAGAGAGAGAGAGAGTGGATGGATGAAGGGATGAAACGCAGCACAACTATTTATGCATAGGAACACTTTTAAAACGTAGTACAACTATATTGAGATATGTGAATTTAAAGATTTTCATTATCGAATATGTTGCCCATTTTATTTGTGTCTCAATAGTGTATGTATGAATATATGTGCTATCACGTGCTTATGTAATAGTGTATATATGAATATATGTGATATGTGCGTGCGTATGTATGTGTTTTGGATTATAGATTATAAATTCTATTGAATGGTTCAAACATTAATGAGACAAATTGAGTGTATAGATTCCATGTATAGTTCATTGTTCTCACATACAAAAAATGTATGTGACGTATATTTCACTAGTCAGCATATTACATAGTCTTTGCGCTTTTAATTATGTATACCTTATTATAGACTATTTTATTCTATATTTTGGACTATTTATTTATAAACAACAAATCTGTTTACATGTGTAGTTTTGGGCTAATATAGTTTAGCAAATAGTTTAAGATAAATGATTCCGTTTATAGAATTATTAATGTTTTCTTTTATCCAACAATTTATAATTCTGTTAATTACTTAACTAGCAATTAACAGAAAGTGAAATTTATTGAACAAAAATATAAATACCATTTTCTTGTATGAATCAATTTGAAAGTTAACCACATAATATCAAACTATCCTTCCTATATAACAGTTGACTGATCATAGATAATTAATTGAGAATCGATGACTTTGCCTTCTCCCCATTTCATCGAATCAGTTTCAATTAAATAGTTTCAAAAGTTTATATCACCCTTTCATGTCTATGCTTGAATAAGCAAGACGGTTTCTCATGTGTTTTAAATGTCTATTGTCAACACGTACTTTATTTGATCAGTACCAAAATGGCGAAATATAGAATAAAAATAAGTGGACTATTTTGGAGTCCCTTTATATATATATATATATATATATATATATAAATTTATATAAATTTCAAAAACAAACACATTATTCTGACACCCATATAGATGACGTTTGGGGGTGTGGGGCCGGGCGAGGTGTCGAATGGAGGAATAGGGAATTTTTTTTTATTTTTGGTATTTTTTTTTTTTTTTTGGGAAACAATGATAAAAACACGAATACTAATGCCACGCGCATATATATATTATTGAGTGAGATATTATTTAAAATATATATATATATATATATATATATATATATATATATATATATATATATATATATATATATATATATATATATATATATATATATATATATATATGTGTGTGCTCTTCCAATATGTGATCTCTCATTTTATAACAGTGATATACTAGGATACAAAATTTAAATATTTATAATATTTAATATTTAACATTTAAAATATACGGAAATAATTTATATAAATCGTAATTTATATATAAGGATAAACTTCTCTAACATCCTTCAAAGAATATGAATATAAATTTAGATCCATCTAGGTTAGGTCTAGGTTTCACAGCAACGTAAATTGTCTAGTTAGTTCTGGTTTATGGTACTGTCGACCATTATAGAAAGTTAGTCTTGGTTTAGTCTCAGTTAAGCTCAGGTTATGAGAAGATTTGTTAAGTATACACAGATTTTCCGAATACTTAACAAAACTTAATCAAAACCTAAACTACTGAACTAGCATTGTCCTAAACCGATACCTAACCTATATGGATTGACGTTGCTGTAAACCTAGACCTAACCTGGATGGATTGACTTTCCCCCATAGCAATATATATATATATATATATATATATATATATATATATACATATATATATATATATATATATATATATATATATATATATATATATATATATATATCGTAGCGTCATTATATTAATTTTTTTATTGTATCTATTCAAGTACATTTTATCTATACAATCGAATCTTTGATAATCGTAAAAAAATACTATCGATTAACGAAAAAAATAATGGTTGGTTGCCAACTGGTAGATCACATATTGGAAAGAAAACTACTCGGTAGATCACATATTAAGAGAAGATAAATATATATATATATATATATATATATATATATATATATATATATATATATATATATATATATATATATATATATATATATATATATATATATATATATATATATATATATATATATATATATATATATATATATATATATATATATAATCAGCTTCCCTTTTCAACCCAGAACTGTAGGTGGGATGAGGGAATATGCACTAAAAATCTGAGGCATGCATGAGCATTATTAAGGTAAATAAGTGGTACTTCTCTCTATATAATATTAAGATATGATATATATATATATATATATATATATGAGTTATATATATATATATATATATAT